>BGPR01013393.1:0-14059 GCA_013235015.1 Araneus ventricosus
AAGATGTTGAAAAATGTTTAGCATTTATAATTTTTCATTTTTAAGATATTTTTGATGACTTTTTATGTTAAAGTTTGCAAATGTTTCTCCAAAAAAAATTTCTTTATATATTATTTAATCAAAAGTTATAATTTCATGATTCAAAGTTTTTCTATGCTGGGCATAAAATGTGAAGTTTCTGTTCTAAGGATCATTCCTGTACGTCCCGTTCTTGAATTTTTTTTATTACACCATTAATATTGTTTTTTAATACTGTATGGAACAAACCACTCTGGTTTCTGGGCAGTGTTCTTTAGAAATGTTTTGTATTTGCAATGTTTTGTAATTAATAATGTTTTTTCAATAAAATAATTTGAGATTATTTTAAGTATTTGTTACAGCATCTTGGTCCACAAGCAAAAAAAGTATATAAAATTTTGGATGGATTGAAAAAAAATCAGAAAAATTGACTTCACAAATGAATTTCCTGAAAGGGAATTACATTAAATAAATTTTTGTATCTGGAATAAAAATGATTGCACATTCATTAAAAATTTATTGTTGTTTTGAATATTCTGATAGAGGTAGAGCAATATAAACTTAGTCAACAAAAATCAATTTCCTGCAGAATTTTAAAAAATCACAAATGAATTTTCTGTATGGTAATTATACTGATCAATTTCAGTGGCCTGAATAAAAATTATTTTGAACTAAATTAAAACTAATTTTTTGCTGAAATTTAAAAATATTTTGAAATAGATATTTTAATATTAATATAATAAAAAAATTAATTTCCTTCAATTTAAAAAAATTATGATCTGAAATAACTTTTCTATGGAAAAAAATATTTATTAATTTCAAAAATATTTTAGACTTCTTAAATTATACCACAATTTGCAAACAATTGATACTCTAGAAAGAAGTTAATAAATTATACTAAAATAATATTCATTATTCACTTATAATTTCTGTATTAAAGAAAAAGTCAATTATTGATGAAAAACATTAATTTAGAATTATATGATTCGGCTGTAAATTTAACATTATATCGAAATTAATCAGCTATTCTAAAATTTAATAATAGTAGAAAAACCAGCTAAAAGTACAGTAAAAAATATTCATTTGTCATACGTTGGGTATTTAAATAACTTATTATTGTTTACATCGTTGACATGACGATGGTATTATGTCACGGTGACGTAGTATGGTTAGTTCTCGTAGCCTACCGCATGTGGCGCACTGTCTATGTAGAATACAATGTAAAATAAGTAGCCATTAACGCCTACGGAAGAGGGATCTCTGTTTCTCCTTCTCTGTAATTAAGAAAGCTGGTCAGACAGGATTTCGGGATCGTGGAATGGGAACTACTTCGCCGTCAAAGTCACAATCGATTTGTTTGAATTTTCGATGCTGACAATTTTCCCTCACTACTCTGTATATTTTAAGCCGATTTAATGCAGTCCATGATTTCCATAACCTTGTCTGGCCGGTCACGTGCTATACACTTTTTTGACGAATGGCATCACCCTAGTGTCCACGCAAACCTTCCACGATACGCTGTCCATGTGATATACCATACAGACCTAGCATTTTTTATATATAACTGAAAAATGAGAGGCATTTCTTGATTTCTCGAATTGATGGTCTATAAGGTAATCTTTTAGTGAAGCATCCAACAACATTCTATAAGGAGGAGATTTATAATCCAGGGAGAAATATACTAGCTAAAAAAAATCTTTTCCAATATTAGTTGTTTTGGTTCTATACATAAACACTTTTCACATAATTATTTTCTATCTGTACTTAGCAGATAACTATTTCAGTGCTTTGACGTTAGAGGCTGCTTCCTAATGAAATTCAATACGTGCTGAAATATTAAAATATATCAAAAGTTATGAAGTGAAATTAAAAATTATCGTCATTTTCGATAAAGAGAATAATTTACGACTGTAATATTATGGAGTAGCAAAAAAGTTGCTTCTTTAGCCTACTTACCCAGTGTTTAAGAAATCAAAGTACCACAATAAATCCAGCAGTTGAAATGAACAGCCATAATTCCTTTTCTTTACCACTATTTTAAAAGAATGAGAAATTTTATATAAATATTTGCTCAAAGAACCAATGAACATAATCATAGCTTAATATTTGTTAAAATAGCCTCTTCCCGAAGAGTGCAAATTTTTATGAAATGCATCTACGGAATGATTAAAATCTCCGGTAAATAAGAGGAGAAATCGTTTTCATACTACAGGGTATGGCAGCTCTTTTGTCGTATTCTTAGACAGTGGCGGCATCAGGTGTCAACCCCGGAAATAACCATAACAAACATTGATTAAATCTAACGAATTCGAAACAGCAGAATTGGCAATAAACTATGTAAATAATTTGTGATAAATAAAACGTGGAAAAAATTACATCATACAACAGCTCATCTGGATGCAAAATCGCTTATCATACTGAATATAGAACGAATGAATGTCCTGAGGGAATATATTCTTTGATCTATTATAAGAATTCTGTTGTTTCATTATGAAGCACACAATGAGCACAATAATCATGTAGATGGAAATAGAGGACCAGCTATGGTGGCGAGAGAAATGGTGCTCCAGCTATTTGAAGATGATATCTGAATTTATTTTTCCTCTATTACTAATAATGAATTCAGAAGTTGTCCATTCACATGAAATTGCATTTCTCAAATAGGCCAGTTTCGATGAATGTAGAACTGAATACAATAACTATATATGGAATTGACAGTATCTGCATCTGGCAGTAACGATTCTGTTTCCACATTCTTCTGTCCTGTTTTTGCAAAATATATATTTGTAAACATAGCTTAAACATGTTAATGCGTATAGGGCAGGAGAAAGTGCCAAACGAAGCTGAAAGTTTACCTTTCGGAAGAAAAGAAAGAGAGGTCGGCCCACTAGAGCCAAGAAAGCTCTTTTTTAATGCAATAAGTATAGTTTGATGTTGTATTATTTTTTATAATAGTTTTATACATTTTCATATCCTATTTTCATTTTTTGTAATAACCTTTTTTAATAATATCTATATTTTTTATTTCTTTTTTCAGTTTGCAATCTCTACAATTTAAATTTTTTTTATACTATGTCATAAAAATTTGATTTTGAGTGCAAAATATTCGATTTATAGTTCCGTGTATCAAGTGTAAATTATCTGAATTTTATAGTACAATGTATTTGAATTATTGTGCAAAATATTCGAATTATAGTTCAATTTACAAAGTGTAAAGAATCAAATTTATAGAGCAAACAAATCGAATTATAGTTCTATGTGACAAGTGCATATCTAAACTGAAGTGCAATTATACAGGGTGCCCATTAAAGTCCCTTACCACCCTTTTAACTATCGAATGGCTGAAACTATCTTCATAAGAGTGGTGTCTATTCATGGTAAAATGACTGTGCTGCTGGATGGAACCACTTACAGCGCTACCTGGTGGAAAACGGTGGAATTAGCGTTATTATCTCCAAAACGGTAAGTGATAGAGGAAAAAAGTGAATTATAAAGTTGTAGAGCATCACCGATTTAGCGCAAATAGACACCTTATAGTCATGAATGCTAAAAAGACAACGCTTAAAATGCGCATTTGTTTGTATGCGGCTTTTGAAAATGTGACATCACGAAATTATGCTACACCGTGTGCAACGTGAAGTTCAAGCAAGGGTTCAGATGTGCATTATAGCTAGCGGAGAGAAGTTTGGACATCGAAAATGAAGGTATCTTTGTAATAATTAGTTTTTTTTTTTCCTTCTTATTCTTTCTAAAAATGTTTTGCCACTGTGAGTGTAGAAAATCGCGAACAAACAAATACTTGCTTTAACCGCTCTGTTCTAATCATTTACGTCCACAAGATGTCTTTCTGTACTAAATCGATGATGCTTTACAACATTGTATTTCAGTTTTTTTCCGCTATCTCTTACCGTTTTAGAGATAATAACGCTAACTCCACAGTTTTCCACCAGGTGGCGCTTTAAGTGGTTTCAGTAGTTAAAAGGGTGGTAAGGGACTTTAGCGGGCACCCTGTATATTTCCCATTCTGATATAACATTTTTTTTACTAAGTTGATTTTTTTTAGTAGAGAAATGGGGAAAATTGGAACATAATTTAAAATCACGCACACACACACACACACACATATATATATATATGGTTTGTAGCGTGCCAATAATTTAAAACACGTCGATATAATTCAAGAACTATAAAGTATTTTTCAAATTATTAAATTACATTTAATCTTTTTTAAGTAAATATGACCAATTATTTAAAACACGTGGATATATAATTCAAGAAGTACAACTTACTTTTAAATTATTAAATTACATTTATTATTTTTCAAGTAAATGTGATTTATATCACATAATTTTTTTGATAAAGTTAATATTTTATTGTCTATTTCACATTTTTAAAAATTTATAATATAAATTGATTTACATACACTCTTATTCAAGACGCAAAAATCCAAATTAAATGAAAGAATGTATATTCTTTAAAAGAAAATGATTGTGAAGTTGATTTTTTATCTGAATTTTTTTTACGTTTATAACTAATCAAACAGGTTTATTTCGACTTTTAGAAAAATGTTATGTTAAGGCTCCAATGTAGTCCAGCTCTAATTGGAAGGCGACGAAAGCACCCCCTTAGATGAGGGTGAAGAGGCGGGGTTTATTTTAGAACTCGTGATGGGTTTTATATCATAATCGAACAAAAGAAGAAATGCAAAACTTGGCGACTATTGTGGGTCATTAAAATGCAGCTGAATATTCGGCTGATCAAGTTAGAAATTCAAGTTTAAATCATTGCCGTTTAAAAGTGGTTATGTAAGTTATATTTGAACGTAAACACAATTTCACATTTAATACATTCATGACATAACAATGTTTTATTTTATTTATAACCTAAAATATTAGACAAAATATTTCTTTCAGTAGTATGCTTCGAACCGCTCAACTGCACAGGATAATTATTTTTTCTTATTTTAAGTCTTCTAAGCTCATAAAATCTAACGATATTTTTATAAACAGACTTAAAATCAATAAACGAATAAGCGCTATATATATATATTAAAATGTTAGTGATAATTATATGGCGTGCCGAAATGAAAAGGAGACCTTAGCTGTATCGGCGTAGTATCAAATCCCAGTGAGTTAATGTGGTAGCAGATAGATGGCGTTGTGGTCTTCCCAGTTGCACCTGCGTAGTTAAAGACTTCGTATCAATATCCTCATTTCTGGAGAATTGCTTACGCATTTCGTTGCATGATGGATTGCTCCAGATCAGCACAAAGAGCAGTTATCCAATTTCTTCGCGCAGAAGGGGAGCATGCTTCACAAATTTATCGCAGGATGAAAGAGGTGTACGGAGAGCAGTATCTCTCACGGTGCACCTTATGGCAATGGTGTCAGCGTTATGAGGCGGGACGAGTGAACATCAAGGACTTGCCACGCCCAGGGCAGGCGCTCGTTGTGACCACCAGTGCCACGATGTCGGCTGTGGATGAGCTCATACGGCAGAATCGTTGGATCACCACACGTGAAATTGCTGTTGAACTGTCGACAAGCAAAGGAACTGTGCATCACGTAAGCCATGAAAAGCTTGGTTATGGCAAAGTTTATGTACAGAGGGTGCCTAAGCAACTGTCACAGAATCAGAGATGGCGAGAATGGGTGTTTGCCTGACCCAGAAGTTTCTACACTGAAGCCATGCACTCTCTTCCTTCGCGCTGGGATCAGTGTATCAATGTCAATGGCGATTATTTATAGTTGTACTGTTCCACATGAACTGTAATTAGAATTTTATTAAAATTTCTTTACATATAACTGTAATCTCCTTTTCATTTGAGCACAACTTATACTATGAATTAGGTAAAAAAAACTATTAATGCAACAAAACTATTCATCTTTTTATAAAGGGAAAGATTCTGCCCCATTTTCTCTTTTGTTAATGCTCTTATTGATAAATGCTTCACTGTCACTTTCTAGATTTCCTGTAGATAAGGAACACCGCTCTCATACCCCCGTAACAGTAACCATTGTGGCTACTGAACGGTTGAATGGCTATGAAAACGTCACCTTTATTAAAGATGGCAAAAAAATACAGAACGGCTGCCGATGATACACAGATGAAAACAATACGTTTCATGAACAATGAAAATAAAAATAAGCAAACAAAAACTGTAAACAAAGAAGTATATGAACGCTGAACGGTATTTCCCCTAAAAAAAGATGAATAATATTTTTTTAAAACAGAAGGATAAATGAAAATTTTAAAAATTAAGGAAAGTCGTATTAAGGAATTTAATAATATATATATGATAGTATTAAAAAGAAATAAACAATAAAAACAGAGAGAAAGAAAAAAAGCAAAAAAAAACATTAGTTGATCACATATAAAATGCACAAAAACAAAATGCATACATACAAGATAATAAACTTATGTGCATCTTTAAACTTTTGCTATTTAATGATAAAAATAAAATAATAATAGTAAAAACTATTCAGTTCTCAGTCGTGTATCTAAAGTCCGGGTGCATCAGAAATGCAAATAATTATTGAGATTGTTCACAGTCACAGTTCTAAAATTCTGAGTAAAACACGCGCTACAAAAAGTTTTACATTGCTAAGGATGTTCAAAATTATCACATTAGAGAATAAGCTTTTGAGTTTTCTTAGGCTATTGATGAATCGCCATCATCTTTTACAGATAACAGATAAGTTTACATTTTTTTCAAAAAGTGATCTGTTTTGGAGGATGAATTTTATTATTTTATGGATTCTTTGCCTGGAGAAGTTATTGGACGCAACTCTCCTAATCCATTCTCGCATTAGATTTTTCGCAGGTATTCTTAAATGTCAAGAGATCGTGAGAATGCACTCTGTGGCAGAGTGAAGAGCTGTTGCAATACTTCCGCATGTGCAGAAGTCGTTGCGTGCGAGTCCAAACATTTTGAGGTAAATTGGGAAGGGACCATGCTCTGTAAAGAAGATTATGTCTTCTCTTACCCGATTCATTGGGTGTTGACTAACTTTGGGGATGATGTTAAAGACACTCCTACCTGTCGCAACTTCATTCCAGTGTACTTGCCATTTTTCAAGCAAGGCTTTCCTTAGGGGATTTTTGATGAATGAATTGGGGAGTTTAATGTTGGTGTAACTCTGCCCATTCTTCGTTTCTGCTTTAGCTAAATAGTCGGCTTCAAAGGAAAGATTCCTTAGTTCCCTCCAATAGTGATTCACAAACCTAAAAATGTTCCTCAGCTCCTGCAAACTCTCTCAGCATTAACTCATGAGCTAGTTACTGGTCGATTGATCTCTAGCGAAAAATTAAAATCTTTCCTGCCACAAGTGAAGCCCACCGTAAAATTCAAAGGAAAATAACTAAATATGGTCTTAAATCCACACCTTTGAACTTAATGACGAAAAGAAGATCAAAGTTTTTATTCAAGGCTTGGATCCAGATCTTGATGTTAGCGTCATAATGCAAGAATTAGAACGCCAAGGTTTTGCTCCCGAATTATGTCACCCCCTGCGACACAGACAATATAACAAAAACATACGACTCCTTTTAGTGGTTTTACCGAAAATCCCTAAATTCAAGGAAATCTCCTATCTTGAATATATTGGTCAAATGAGAGTCTCTGTTGAGTCCTTGAGGCAAAAACAAACGCCGGGACAATGTTACAAATGTCAGGATTATTTCCATCATAGTAGTAAATGTACTAGACATCACAGATGCATGAAATCCGCGGCAATTCATTGGTCCAGGTATTGTCCCAAAACAATAGAAACTCTTGCATTTTGCTTACATTGCTAGGGTAATCACTCAGCCAATTATTCAGGCTGCCCCCAAAAAACCCTAAACAGGAAATCCTTCCCAACAGCACCTGCTAACGAATGGTCTGATCCAGCAGCACTTGCGGAAGTCAAGGAAACCCCAATATCTGATTCGAATCTAAAGCCACTAACCCAGTTTGTGCCCAGACCAGTGGAACTATCTCATAAAATGCCATCAAGTGAAGAAGAATTCTTCAGCCATAATTACCTACATGATGACCTACTTCTTCAACCAAATGGCTAACTTCCACCAAAGCCAAATCACAAAAAACATTTAATAGTCAAGGCCACAATTGCTTAACTACTGTCAGCTGGAACGCCGGATCAACGCTACAAATGTCAAGATTATTTCCATCATAGTAGTAGATGTACTTGAGATCCCAGATACCCACATGTGCTTTAACTCATGTGACGCTTATTTTTGGGTTATCTAGCAGGATTTGAAATTTTTTTCTGGCTATCATGCTTGTTGTTTTGGGTTAGATGCTGCCATGATGCTGCTTTTGTTGTCTACGTGGATTATTGGTGTTTTGCTCTTATTTTGTGTGGAGTAGTTTACTGCTTCTAGCAAGGCTGATAGTTCTGTTTGATACCCCGTGTTATTTTCATTCAGTTTTGACGACTACTGATGCATACAAGTGTTGCTCTCCAATACGCAAAATGCTGCTCCCACATCGAATTCTGTTTTCGAGCCATCCGTGTATCCTGTAGATATAGCAGCTCTAATAATGACAATATGCCTGAAAGAACAAATAACTTTCTACTAGAATCCATTTATATAGTACTAGCATTACGAGCACGGCGTTGACCGTGGAATCAGGACTTCAACAAAAAGGGGGAAAATGCCCACAATGACGCGAAAAAGTTTTGAAAACGAAAGATACACATTATTGATTTTCCTGCTTATTTTTATTGCGAAAATGACATTTATCAAAACAGAAATGTATAGATTATTGAGTTTGCCCGCTTCTTTTTCCTCTCGACAATGACGCGAATGTAATGATGTCACCTGCCGGAAGGAATCGGATTGTATGACGTCACCTGCCTCGAGGAAGGTCACGCATCAGTCAATGAAATTTCAACAATGCATTTAGGGATCATCCGGGGAAACTCTCACTGTTAAATCACGCGAGCTAAAAAACTATTTCAATCGATCAGGTGAAAATCAATTAAAAAATAAATCTTTAAAAAATTTTTTTAATTATTCTTGTTTTACATCTGACAGAAACGTTCCAGTTATAAGTTGAAAAAATAAATGAAAATTATAGAGATGTTATAATGTCAGATGCGGAAATTTGAAGAAATCCTTATTAAAAATTACCATGACTCACCACTTTTCAAAAATTTCTCAAAATTCAGTAAATTAGGTTAGATGTACGAAACAAACTTCATTAGAACGGAAATCGTTTGTTCTTTCCGATGGTGTAACTTTTTTTCCTTACAAATATTCGAAACAATGTTATTGAGAAATGAGTGCGAAAAATCACTCAAAACAACACAAAATATTAAATAACAAATTTTCTATATTAAGTTTTAAAATTCTGGCTTCCAAGTGCATTCAGTCACCATTACAATAACCTGCGTGCCAAATAAATTTCATGGCTGTAAGTGTGACAGATTCGTCTGGACATCGCGGAAACACACACAAGCACACAAACATTGCCTTTTATAAGTAGAGATAAATTACTTTTTATTAAAAACACTACTCCAGCGTCATACATTATTATTATGAATGAAATTTTCATCTTAGGGGGTTTCTAATCACTTACTAATAATTAGAATTCTAAGTCATTGGCAATTAAATAAACTTTCGCGGGTCAAATTGTGTTAATTAAAGCAGATTAAATTATTTTGATTTTCTAAATAAAATATTAGTTAATATGCTTATTATATAAGCTTCCTTTATTTTATTTAAACAACGAGCATGTATATTTTAATTTTTATCCGGAAAATATTTACATGAAAAACAAATATGTATAAAAATTAGAAGAATCTTCTTAAAATGGAATTGAAATTTATAGAAAAAAGATGCTACATAAAGATACCGATTTATTTACAAAACATTACGTGTAGTAGCTGTTTTTAATACCAAAATAGTGTAGCATTAATGAGACTACAAACACTTAATCAGTTCGTTTTTTTAAATTCATTATAAAGCTTTATGCGGGAGATAACTATGTATATTTTATACACTTTTCAAAATTATTTTGTAAACTTGACACAAATGAGAGCAACAACAGCTTGAGACAAATAACAGCAACTATTTGCATGCTCTAAAATTCCATCACAAACCAACTAATCAAATCAAACAAATCTAACAATTCAAAATAATCTGGATATGCAAGAAATTTTTATCTTATTATCTACAATACGCTTCTGAATGTATTGTCAAACTAATATTAATTTTATTGATAAAATAATTCAAACTTGGAAATTATTATAACAGCTACAAGTAAAAACAAACAAGTTTTTTTAGAGTAATAGCGAATGATGGATTGATATTATTAAGATTATTTTTATTCTCAAGTCATAATTCTCAGCAATGAATTTATCAAAATACAGGACTGTATAAATTTTTAAGGAATAGTGCATTTCTCATCAGCAGTATTATTCCATGAAGGGGGAAAAAAATTACGAAAGTTTAATATTTTATTTACAACAACGAAAATATATTTTTAAAGTGTTAAAAATTTCTCTGTAATCACTAATTTAAATCGTTTTTGAACTAAGTTTGGAAACACATATTAAATGTTATCATCTCGAGGATCAATTTTGGAAGAAGGAAAATGAAGGAAATTTTCCAAGAAGGAAAATGAAGCTTTTGGAAATGAAATGTTGAAAAGAGGTCGCTGCGATCGTTTTTAAACTCCAGAATGAAAGCACTGCACACTCTTTCTCTTTGAATATGTCCTAATAGGAAGTTAAGAGCTATCGCAGCGCAGCCGGAGGAATCCCTTGAAGGTTTACAACAAATAGTTAGAAAGCAGATGTGATGCATAAATTGCGATTATTGAATGATTGGATTGATTATTTCTTTTTTTCAGAAGTATGCTAGCAATAGAAATTAGTCGCAACGAAAAGAATATTTTCTAAATATAGTTGTTATACAGTGAAACCTCTCTGAGCGGCCACCCCTCCGTTCCGAGAAAAATTTACCGCTCAGAGGGGGTGGCCGTTCTGAAGGGTTTTCGTTACAATTACAAGATAATTGCCATAATACATAATATAAACAAGTCTGACACATATTTCTTATTTAAAATGAAGTTTGAGACTTATCTAAAGAGAAAATAGTACTTTATTCAATAATATTTTACATTTTTTGAAAAAAGGATACAATTTGTGACAGTTATAAATTTTACACTTCTCGGAAAAAAAACATTTTTTCCAAGTTCGTTTTTCAGTTTAAAAAGTAAATCTCTAACCGATGCGTTTGTTAAATGGGATGGGCGAACCCACCCGGCGGCCGTTCAGAGGGGTTGGGTGGCCGTTGCTAGGGGTTATTTTAACATTAGGTCTATGGGCCGAAAAATCCGTGCCACGAAAAATTGCCCGTTAAGAGGGGTGGCCGCTATGTAGGGGTGGCCGTTCGAAGAGGTTTCACTGTATATTTCTTCCAGGTTAGGTTACTTGTAATTAGCTTTAATTTCTCAATTGAATTTGAAAGCACTATTTTTGTGCTAATGCATAGCATTACAAATCTAGTTTTCAAAATTTCGGTAAAGGACTGAAATCTTTCCTACAATGTTGCAAACTTCCCAGAAAATTAAGAGCTCATGAAGAACGTTTCATTAATGAACGTTTAATGGTTAATTCTTAAATAATTAAAATTTGAAAAAAGGTACTCAGAGGTGCACATTTCCATCCAATGGTGGCTCGTGCTTAATCACCGTGTGGGTTCTGTAATGTAAAGTTCTACAGTGCGTACTAATGATTTCTGCGTAAGTTAAATTAAAATCTTTTTAATTGATTTTCGATAGTTTAATACTTAGTTAATAAAAAATTATTATTAGATTTTTTGCTTCAAATTATTTTTATAAAAAAAATTTAATTTAAAAATTACTAATTTTTTAACTAACACGATAATTAAGAATATCTTAAATGATTTTTCACAGTTATTTCTTCTAAGTCTCTTATTCTCATTTATAAAGATAGAGAGAATCGATTGAACATCATTGAAAGCTGTTAGCTGAAATAAATACATACGGGTACAAAAATTTACTTTATATGGCTCTACTGGTTTTATTTCGATCGAAATGAACAATAATGTTTTCCACAGTATTGATATGACCATCAAATGACATGAAAACGCTAGCAGACAGATAAACAAACAGAATTTCTTTGAAGCGTTTCTCTTAAAATTTACCAGAATCACAAATCTGGTGTTAAGATCTCATCCCACGTTTCATTCCTCTAGCTGTTTCGGCTTCAGAATTATGATGTTCATATGCAACGGGAAAAAAGTCATTCAAATTTATCTACAGCAATTTTTAAACTAATTTTTTACATTTACCATCACTTAGTACTTCATTTTCCTTTATGGTTCATTTTGAAAGTTATTTATATTCAAATTTTATCTCATGTAACATTCTTCCGCAGTGAAAAAATGTTTAAAACGATTCCCTATCTCGCAGGATAGGGAATCTTTATTCCCTATCTAGGCGGTGCTACTCTGAAAACAGTTCCCAACTAGGTTAAATGCCCATTGGAAAAAAAAGAAGACAGGGATTGCAAAGAAACTGCGCATGCTCAAGAAGTCGAAACTGGAACAAAGGGACTTTCCAGTTCTCGAACAGGGAAAAACCTCTGAGAAGACAGCGGATAGGGGAAATTCTCTGAAGTAACCTTGGTTTTATACAGCTTTTCGATGCAGCTGAAAGCGTCAAAAGTTAATTTTATTGATAGGTTTGGATATTATTAGCAAAACTAAATAAATAAGTAATTTAATTCATGCATTGAAAAAAGTCGTGGGTGCTGCAGTCCCGCAGTTTCTATACACGAGCCGCCCCTGTTTCCATCCTCTAAAGTATACCTGCGTCAAATTTGGAAGCTCTAGATTCAACAGTCTGTTCTGTCGAACGCTAGACAGATTTCTTTATTAACTATAATAATTTCATCAAATCTTTCAATCGCGTGTTTTTGCCAGTGTGAAAGTTATGATTTGAAAAGATTGTTTTTCTTTGGAGATTAATTCCAAAGCAGCGTTTTTGCTGTCGCTTTTATTAACATAATAATGTTTCTTGGCAGGCATTCTTTCTGTAAATAGTGCGATGTAAAAATTATTAGGCACAGAATGCAAAGGTTGATGCAATCAAGCCAAACAAAAACAGGACAGACGAATCTAACTTAAAGTTTTATGGCGTTACGATGTTCCCAGATAGCATGTACACTTGCAGCAAGTTTGATTTTCTTGATATTAGCTTGTCATGAAAAAATTGATGTGTCAACTTTGCAGCAAACTTCCTGCAATTGAATCACTATTTTTTTATAAGACAAAAAAGTATTTTAAAAGTAATATCAAATGGTAAACACCTGTAGAAGCAATTGATGAAACCATCAAAGATGCAAGACTCCTTTTAAATGCTAAAACCTGAGTAAATATGTCAATAGGTGTATCAGGAATTATGAATCTGGAATAACTGACTACCACAGACTTATCTATAGCACCTGTGTTGTCCATGGAAAATGGAACGAATGATCATTATCCGGTCTCTTGCGATGTTTCTAATCAGATGCAGACTGGACAACAAATTTTCTACTGATTATTAACATGAAAAATAAATTATGTATCAAATTTCATACAGTATGCAGTGAAGAGTTAAAGCGACCTTCAAAATCATATTTTTAAATTTTCAACTAATCAATCTGTAATTTTGCAGGCACTAATAGGAGTACTATATAAGACAACACACAAACTTTCACTGTAATATATTTATTTCCGAGTTACGGGTATAAATGTAATTTTTAATGACAATTATTACCCTTTATGATGTGTTCCAGGCGTTTCAATCTTTGTTCAAATTTCATGACATTTTAAATAAAAACAGATGTGGAGAAGAAATTTGGGCATTGATATAGAAGTTATTTTGTTATTAATCTGTAAATATGTTCTTTCAATTAATACCCTTTATGATGTGTTCCAGGAGTTTCAATCTTTGTTCAAATTTCATGACATTTTAAATAAGTATAAAAACACATGTGGAGAAGAAATTTGGGCATTGATATAG
>BGPR01013393.1:19016-41895 GCA_013235015.1 Araneus ventricosus
CACCAAATTTTATTCCAAAGTAATCAGACGCAGATACCCATTATTTAGCCGAATATTGGAACTTCGTGATGAAAGTGTATCGTAAATAGACATCCACCGACCGTTTTTTCGACTGCCCCTCCCCCTCCTCCTTTTTACCCCCACTTCCTCATGTCGCACCCGTGTCTTCCGAATTAGAGCCGGGACATTCCGAACTTTTTATAGCCCTCACCTAATAAAAGAGGGACGCATACGAAACGCTGTTAACTGACTCCATTGACGGGAAGAGTGGTTTTTAGACATTCCCCCGGAAGGGTACATTTGCGGCTGACGATCCCTTAGTCAATTGATTCATCCCCTCTCAACAATTAAACATTCTGTTTCTTAATCCACTAGTCCGCTTTGCATTCTATTCGTCCGTTTGCCTGAAATTGTACATAAAAAATATAGTTATATTTCTGATATCTAAAACATATTCTAAGAGTGTCGTTTTTGCATTATATTTACAAACATCCTGGCAGTAATCTTTAAAAAGAATTAGTTTTTATTTATATACTCGAAAATCACCCGTCATGGTGTGACGGGTGCAAATTGCCTCTTCATTCGAGAGATTTCCCGTCAAATTTGACGTGTTTAAATAGATATATATATGCTAGAGAAATCTTTAACATTGATTGAAAACAAATAAAATAAATATGTTTTATGACAGGAAATATATTTTTTATTTACATATTATTTACATATTTCTTTATTCAAAAAACCTCTTTGTAAACAACATTCCGGGTGTGAAGTCTTTTTCGTTGTTTAACAATTTTATGTTAATTCAATAACCATGAAATTCTCAGCTTGTCAAACGTAAGTCAAAAGTTAAAATTCCAAGGGAATTATTTTTCGAAATTCTAATCAAAACAAAGCACTTCTCTGCTTGTCAAACGTTGCCAAAAAGTATTATCGAATTATATCATCAAGATTGCAATAAATAATCAGATGCATCGTGGTGTCAAAACTATATCACTCGCATGATATACCACTGACGTAATTTACTACTTTCTATTTAAAACGGAAATTAATTTGAAATGTATGATTAATATAATTTAAAATTTCTCGTGATCATAGTGAAATAAATTTTATATCAATTGATAGAAAATTTTATCTCACTATTATAGAGCTATTAAATTTGAAATTAGAACGACAATTACTCTTTTAAATTTAAAATCACTGAAATTTAGGTTCTCTAACAATGGAAAAATGCTGTTTAACATCTCGCGGTGCTATGGCGCGAGTTTTATTGTTGGTGACTTCAGAGCGTTACCGAGAGACAGATCTGGGCTATTATATTAGTAATTTTTTCAATACTTATGGTCATATTTGACATATTACTCACTCCTGCAAAATATGGTTGATTTTAATTGCTATTATTTTACATACATAAAATATTTTGCCTACAACACTCACTGCCAAAAGAACCAAAGAAACATTTTTGTCTTTTTCAATGAAAAAATCCACTAAAAGTCTGCTACCGCAAAATATCTTGATTATAATTAATTCAGATAAATAATGATTTAATAAAAAATAATAATTATAGCAAACAATAAATATAAGAAATTTATTGGTGTATTTTTTTAAGAATAAGTTATTAAATTTTTAAAATTTGTTTGTTACATGCCTGTTTATTCCCCTGATTTTTTTTCCTTTGGATTTTATCTACAGCTTGTGTATTGATTTTTTTGTGACAATTAACAGAATATACGTCACTGTCAATGCCTAAGGAAAAATTTAGAAATATATTTTAAACTTATTGATAGTGATGTAATACTTCGACTCGTGCATTTTAAACACAAGGGATTTCCCAAGAAATACAAAAGAAAAAAATCAGCATTTCTATAATAAAATATTAGAGTAGTGTTTGAAATTCATTCACTTTTAAGCATCTCTGAACCAAATCTAAAAGGCTTTCATCAAAATTTGTGAGGTTCACAAGCTCCACAAAAAAAGAATAATTATGTCCCTACTGGCATTGAGTCTATATGGCCAACATTTTGTATTGTTAACTTTCGTTAAATTACAGTTTTTCAGGTATCCTTTAAATTATTACTCCGGGAATCATTTTGGAAGGAAATTTTATAAAAAATTCTTGAAATTTCCCGTTCGAATGAAATCTAGTATGTTTCCTCCTTTCAGTTCATGAAGACAGCGAATAAAGTTTGATCTTGACTCCATTTACTTGAAATTCATCTTCTTCCTTTACTTGAAATTCAGATCTTCTACATTCCTACTTGAATTCGATCTTCTTCCTTTACTTTAAATTCGATCTTCTTCCTCTTGCCGAAATTCGATCTTCTTCTTTTACTTGAAATCCGATATTCTTCCTTTCATTGAAATTCGAGTCTTCTTCTTTTACTTGAAATTCGATATTCTTCCTTTACTTGAAAAGATATCGATAGTTATGTTGCATATCTTTATAAATGTTTCTTCGTTTGCTATTTAATTTACACAAACTTAATTTAGGTTTTATAAGGGTGTATATCTTGCTAAATGTAGTATAATTAAATATTTCTTTCAAAATGCTTTTTACAAGCTCCACAAAAAAAAGAATAATATGTCCCTACTGGCATTGAGCTTATATGGCCAACGTTTCCTATTGTACCTCTCGTTAAATTACAGTTCTTCAGGTATCCTTTAAATTATTTCTCCTGGGGTCATTTTGGAAGAAATTTTATAAAAATTCTTGAAATTTCCCATTCGAATGGAAATCTGAAGAAGCTGTTTCCTCCTCTTTTCACTTCATTATAGAGGAAACAGCAATAGAGATTTGATCTGCTTGACTCCATTACTTGAAATTCGTCTCTTCCTTTACTTGAGATTGATTTTCTTCCTTTACTTGAAATTCGTCTCTTCCTTACTTGAAATTCAGTCTTCTTCCTTTGACTTGAAATTCGATCTTCTTCTTTTACTTGAGAATTCTATTGCTTCCCTTTACTTGAAATTGATCTTCTTCTTTACTTGATTCATCTTCTTCCTTTGACTGAAATTCGATCTTCTTCCTTTACTTGATGGTCGATCTTCTTCCTTTACTTGAAAATTCGATCTTCTTTACGAAATTCGATATTCTTCCTTTACTTGAAAAATTATCATTTGCGTATGGTTTGCATTATCTTTATAAATGTTTCTTCGTTTACTTTAATTTATTTTATACAAACTTAATTTTGGTTTTATAGAGTGCATATCTTGCTAAATGATATAATTAAATATTTCAAATCAAATACTTTTTTTACAAACTCCACAAAAGAATAATTATGTCCCTCTGGCATTGGGTTTATATATGTGCAAATATTTCTATTGTTAACTTTCGTTAAATTACAGTTCTTCAGTATCCTTTAAATTCTCTCCCTGGGAGTCGATTGGAAGGAAATTTTATAAAAATTCTTGAATTTCCCATTTCAGATGAAATCTGAATAGTGTCTCCTCCTTTTCATTTCATTATAGAGGAACGCAATGAATAAGAGAATTTGATCTTGACTCCATTTCTGAAATTCTGATCTTCTTCACTTTACTTGAAATTCGATCTTCTTCCTTTTACTTGAAATTCGATCTTCTTCTTTTACTTGAAATTCATGTATTCTTCCTTTACTTGAAAAATTATCATGACATATGGTTTTTGCATTATCTTTATAAATGTTTTTTTCGTTTACTTTAATTTATTTTTTACAAAACTTAGTTTGGTTTTCTATAAGATGTCATTTCTTGCCTAAATGCTATAATTAAATATTCTTAAATCAAATACTTTTTTACAAGCTCACAAAAAAAGAATAATTATGTCCCTACTGGCATTGACTCTATATGACCAACATTTTCTATTGGTAACTTTCGTTAAATTACAGTTCTTCAGGTATCCTTTAGATAATTTCTCCTGGGAGTCATTTTGGAAGGAAATTTTATAAAAAAATTCTTGAAATTTCCCATTCAATGAAAGCTGAAGCAGCTGTTTCATCCTTTTCTTCATTATAGAAACAGCGAATAGAGATTTGTATCTTGACTCCATTTTACTTGAAATTCGATCTTCTTCCTTTACTTGAAATTCGATCTTCTTCTTTTACTTGAAATTCGATATTCTTCCTTTGCCGAAATTCGATCTTCTTCCTTTACTTGAAATTCGATCTTCTTCCTTTACTTGAAATTCGATCTTCTTCCTTTACTTGAAATTCGATCTTCTTTTACTTGAAATTCGATATTCTTCCTTTACTTGAAAAATTATCATTGCGTATGGTTTTGCATTATCTTTATAAATGTTTCTTCGTTTACTTTAATTTATTTTATACAAACTTAATTTGGATTTTATAAGTGCATATCTTGCCTAAATGATATAATTAAATATTTCTTAAATCAAATACTTTTTTACAAGCTCCACAAAAAAAGAATAATTATGTCCCTACTGGCATTGGGTTTATATGGCCAACATTTTCTATTGTTAACTTTCGTTAAATTACAGTTCTTCAGGTATCCTTTAAATTATTTCTCCTGGGAGTCATTTTGGAAGGAAATTTTATAAAAAAATTCTTGAAATTTCCCATTCGAATGAAAGCTGAAGTAAGCTGTTTCCTCCTTTTCTTCATTATAGAGAAACAGCGAATAAAGAGATTTGTTCTTGACTCATTTTACTTGAAATTCGATCTTGTTCCCTTTACTTGAATTGATCTTCTTCTTTTACTTGAAATTCTATCTTCTTCCTTTACTTGAAATTCGATCTTCTTCTTTTACTTGAAATTCGATATTCTTCCTTTACTTGAAATTCGATCTTCTTCCTTTTACTTGAAATTCGATATTCTTCCTTTACTTGAAAAATTATCATGGCGTATAGTTTTGCAATATCTTTATAAATGTTTCTTCGTTTACTTTAATTTATTTTACACAAACTTAATTTGGATTTTATAAGTGCATATCTTGCCTAAATGATATAATTAAATATTTCTTAAATCAAATACTTTTTTACAAGCTCCACAAAAAAAGAATAATTATGTCTACTGGCATTGAGTCTATATGACCAACATTTTGTATTGTTAACTTTCGTTAAATTACAGTTCTTCAGGTGTCCTTTAAATTATTTCTCCTGGGAGTCATTTCGGAAGGAAATTTTATAAAAAAATTCTTGAAATTTCCCATTCGAATGAAAGCTGAAGTAAGCTGTTTCCTCTTTTTCTTCATTATAGAGAAACAGCGAATGAGATTTGATCTTGACTCCATTTACTTGAAATTCGATCTTCTTCCTTTACTTGAAATTCCATCTTCTTTCTTTAATTGAAATTCGATCTTCTTCCTTTACTTGAAATTCGATTTTCTTTCTTTACTTGAAATTCGATCTTCTTTCTTTAATTGAAATTCGATCTTCTTCCTTTACTTGAAATTCGATTTTCTTTCTTTACTTGAAATTCGATCTTCTTCCTTTACTTGAAATTCGATCTTCTTCCTTTACTTGAAATTCGATCTTCTTCCTTTACTTGAAATTCGATCTTCTTTTACTTGAAATTCGATATTCTTCCTTTACTTGAAAAATTATCATTGCGTATGGTTTTGCATTATCTTTATAAATGTTTCTTCGTTTACTTTAATTTATTTTACTACAAACTTAATTTGGATTTTATAAGTGCATATCTTGCCTAAATGATATAATTAAATATTTCTTAAATCAAATACTTTTTTACAAGCTCCACAAAAAAAGAATAATTATGTCCCTACTGGCATTGAGCTTATATGGCCAACGTTTCCTATTGTTAACTCTCGTTAAATTACAGTTCTTCAGGTATCCTTTAAATTATTTCTCCTGGGAGTCATTTTGGAAGGAAATTTTATAAAAAAATTCTTGAAATTTCCCATTCGAATGAAAGCTGAAGTAAGCTGTTTCCTCCTTTTCTTCATTATAGAGAAACAGCGAATAAGAGATTTGTTCTTGACTCCATTTACTTGAAATTCGATCTTGTTCCTTTACTTGAAATTCGATCTTCTTCTTTTACTTGAAATTCTATCTTCTTCCTTTACTTGAAATTCGATCTTCTTCTTTTACTTGAAATTCGATATTCTTCCTTTACTTGAAATTCGATCTTCTTCCTTTACTTGAAATTCGATATTCTTCCTTTACTTGAAAAATTATCATGGCGTATAGTTTTGCAATATCTTTATAAATGTTTCTTCGTTTACTTTAATTTATTTTACACAAACTTAATTTGGATTTTATAAGTGCATATCTTGCCTAAATGATATAATTAAATATTTCTTAAATCAAATACTTTTTTACAAGCTCCACAAAAAAAGAATAATTATGTCTACTGGCATTGAGTCTATATGACCAACATTTTGTATTGTTAACTTTCGTTAAATTACAGTTCTTCAGGTGTCCTTTAAATTATTTCTCCTGGGAGTCATTTCGGAAGGAAATTTTATAAAAAAATTCTTGAAATTTCCCATTCGAATGAAAGCTGAAGTAAGCTGTTTCCTCTTTTTCTTCATTATAGAGAAACAGCGAATGAGATTTGATCTTGACTCCATTTACTTGAAATTCGATCTTCTTCCTTTACTTGAAATTCGATCTTCTTTCTTTAATTGAAATTCTATCTTCTTCCTTTACTTGAAATTCGATATTCTTTCTTTACTTGAAATTGATCTTCTTTCTAATGTGAAATTGATCTTCTTCCTTTACTTGAAATTCGATTTTCTTTCTTTACTTGAAATTCGATTTTCTTCCTTTACTTGAAATTCGATCTTCTTCCTTTACTTGAAATTCGATATTCTTCCTTTATTTGAAAAATTATCATGGCGTATAGTTTTGCAATATCTTTATAAATGTTTTTTCGTTTACTTTAATTTGTTTTACACAAACTTAGTTTGGTTTTCTATAAGTGCATTTCTTGCCTAAATGTCATAATTAAATATTTCTTAAATCAAATACTTTTTTATTTAAAAATTATTTTGAGACATCTTGTTTATTATCTTCGATGGTTATAATTTTTTACTTTAAATACTTATTGGATTTTCATTTTTAATGTATTTTCTGGATTTAAGGGAAAATAACTGTCCAATGTCGTTTTGATTGAAATCCGTTTAAGTAGAATGTAACCAGGTGATTCAGTGTCTAGAACATAATCGAAGACAATTTCGAGTTATTCGAAACTTAACAGTGACAATCAAAATTCAAAACTATCCTCTTCTTTTTTTATTAAATATATTTATTAGACTTAAAAAGCTATTTCAAGTGGAATACATTAAACCTTTGATTTAAAGGATTAATTGGGGCAAAAGAATGTATGCAAAACATGTTGTGATCAATATTTAAAATAGGAAATTACACTTGAAATCGTATTGTTTAGTGAAAAATATTTAATGTTCATATTTTATTATTAATAAAACTGCTTATTACTGAGTTTTAGGAGAATGAAAAAAAGCTTCATGTTTGTTAGAAAACTAAAAAAAGAAATCCTCAAGAATATTATGAAAGTCTGTCCGCTAAATATAGGAATTGATGTATTTCATTTATGCTTTTAAATTGCTTTCGAATGTTACCAAAACTATCAATTACTTTTTGCTGTTTCTAAATTCATAAGAATTACTGTAGGTAAATATTTATAGCAAATTTCAAAAAGTAAAAAACAAAAACTTTAGATCTTCATTGATTTGAGGTTCTTCACATCTAAATAATCAAAATTCCATAGTTTTCAAAACACCACCGAAGAGAATTTCGATCCATTTGAAATTTTAAAACCAAAATCTTGCAAAAATTACTCTTTACTTTTAAATTTATTATTTACTTTAGCGTACTTTACGTACTCTTATCCCTGTAAATCGAATCAACAGATGCCAGAAGAGGGGTGGACGGAACGTCTTGGTAAGTGAACAATCACGCCAGGGCCATCCCTTCTCAACCACCCTCTCGACTTCTTCACTTGGAGCACAATTCTATTAAGTACGCCCATAAAAGTTCCATTCAGAGTGCCTTGTCCATAATGGGGTCATTCGTATGCAGCCGAATGACAGGGCCCCCTGTCTTTTATGGCCCTGTTTTTGTGGCGCGGGCCCCGGGCGAGGAATTTATTTTATCGGTGTTTAATTCAATGGCAGGAGTGGGACGATTATGGGGCCGCAGATTGGACAATGAGGTCTCGTGTTCGATATTAATCCATTTGTCCGACCCCTGCCTTTATGGGTGATTGGGTTTCAGAATCCAATTGGAAGGTGACTGACAAATGGGTGTTGCCTGATTAAAGCATGTGTGAAGATGATCTTGATGGACGGCCTTCCGTGTTTCGTTCCTTAGAGCTGAAAGGCGAATGGGGTACATTATGATGCCTAGATTATCCATCATTCTGTATGATCGGAACTACTTTTATATAATATATCTAAGGGGAAATATATATAATATAAATCTAAATATAACTTGTTATATATGATCTTACATAAACAAAAAACAAGACATATCCTGAAGCCAATCCTATATTAAAAATTCATAATTTAAACAATACGGAAATCTAAAACAAAATCAAAGAAATGAAAATACTATAGATACCATGGACAAAAATTAAATTTAAACATTTATGTCAACATGTAAAAACTCTGTTGTTATTAAAGTATTGAAAAAAATGCCATAGATATGAGTTTTCAACAATTAATATAGCAGCTTGGCTGGACAAGCTTAAACCAGGTTATATATATATATATATACAAATACAGAAACAAACATGCAAGAAATACAAAAGCAACATGTACAAAATAAACATTCAAAAACAAAATGTCAAGAAAACAACTGCGGTAGAAAAAGCCGAAAGTGGAATATATATATAAAGGGAAGATAAATAAAGTAGAAAAATATAACACAAACACAACGAATACTTAATACTGCAATTCAAGAAGATTTGTGGAGAATATATCAATGTCATGAAAGTCAAATAATATTAAAATAAAATGGAGACTGTAGTAAATCGGTAAAAGCGTATAGATGCTCATCAGAATTATAAAATCTATACGAACCGTTAAAATTAGTGAAATCATAATGTTTTCTACGAACAGTGTTGATATAAGCTAAAAAAACACTGTCCTTTACACATTTGATACAAAACCAAAATTTGAATAGAAATACAAATAAAAAAATGAAAATTACTAACCTAAAACTGAGAGATGCTACCAACGGGAGACGCGACAAGGGAATAAGTGAACGCGTCATGTATGATTTACAAGATATCAAGTTACTCCCGAGGTTGGGGGAGTTTCAGATGAAGATTAGGAAATCGATGGAAAAAAAGGATGAAGGCAACTACTTTGAAGAACGATGAAGATTAAAGAAATGACGAAAAAAAGAAAGTGTATTTAAAAAATTAATTGTAATATAAGGTGTCTATAAATTAGGGATGATGATAAAAGGAAAGGTGTATTTAAAAATTAAGGTGTAAATAAAAGTAGGTGTAAATAAAAGGAAAGGTGTATTTAAAGATTAAGGTGCAAATAAAATTAATGAAAGATGATAAGAAGGAAATGGTGTATTTTAAAATAGTGTAGTGTTGCGTTGACCTCGAAAACGCTCTTTAAGTCGTTTATTAGAGTTCAAATTCAAGATTATTTAACACTTACCGTTTCCACCTTAATTTTTAACTACATAGTTACACTATTTTTAAATACACTCATTTCCTTTCTTATCATCTTTCATGCAATTTATTTACCTTATTTAAATACCTCCTTTTTTTCGTCACTTTTAATCTTCATCGTTTCCTCAAAGTAGTTCCTTAATCCTTTTTTTTCCATGATTTCCTAATCTTCATCGAAACTCCCCAACCTCGAGTAACTTGAATCTTCGTAAACATCGGTCATACATTGACGCGTTCACTTATTCCTTTGCGCGTCTCCGTTGTAGCATCTCTCAGTTTGGTTAGTAATTTCATTTTCTTTTTTTGTATTTCATTCAAATTCTTGGTTTGTCATAATGTTCGGGGTAAAGGACAGTCTTTTTAGCTTAATACCAACACTGTTCGCAGAAAACATTATAGATTCCATAATTACAAAGGTTCGTATAGATTTTACTTACCCTGATGAGCATCTATGCGCTTTTACCGATTTACTACAGTCTCTCCATTTTATTTTAATATTATTTGACTTTCATGATATTGATATATATATATATATATATATATGTAATAATCTAACTTAATTTGATTTCAAATTCTAATATTATATATTTTAAAGTCTTAACGTATTCCAAAATCACTTCTCTTAAACTCCAGTTTCGGTTCATTTCCTGCGCTGAAGGTATATTAAATCTCTGGTTTTAGAATATTTATCACTAAAAGAATATTTTAATCGCTTCCACGCGCCAACATAAATCTCAAAATAAGCGAATTCTTTTCCAGACTTTTCCCTAAAACACTTACGTAATTAATTTACTAAAAATAGCCAATATTCCCTTCACCTTGATCACGTGGCTATTTGTTAAATCCCTACCTGAGAAAATGCAGGGATTTTCTGCTCTCTTTTGGCTTAAAAACTTCAACTAAGATGCACGCATGTCCGTCACTCTCCCATAATAAAGGAAAATTAGTTAATAGCTCGGCCTGTTTTCATTTAACGACTACAACAACGAAAACATTTCATATATATATATATATATATAATAAATGTTTTCGTGGTTGTAGTCATTAAAGAGCCGAGTTATTAACTAATTTTCTTTCATTATCCAAATATTTAAGTCATTTTTAAGGAGAGTGGTGGATATACGTGCATCTTAGTTTAAAGTTTCAAGTAGAAAAAGAACAGAAAATCCCTGCATTTTCTCAGATAGGGATTTGACATATAGACACGTGATCAAAGTGAAGGGAATATTATCAATTTTTACTAAATTGCTTAAGTGTTTTAGGGAAAAGTCTGAAAAAGAATTCGCTTATTTCGATATTTATGTTGGCGCGTGGAAGCGATTAAAATATTCCTTTAGTAATAAATATCCCAATCGAGAGATTTAATATACCTCCAGCGCGGGAAATAAAACGAATCTGGAGTTTAAGAAAAGTGATTTTGGAATGCATTGAGACTTTAAAATATATAATATTAGAATTTAAAGCAAAATTAAGTGAGATTATTACATAAATATACATAATATATAACTATAATATATCTATCTTTCGAAAATATTTTTAACATTGAATGTGTTTTGTAGCAAAGTTGAGTGTTTAAACCTGTGACAAAATACCAAAAGCGATTGCGATGCTGAAAAGAAAGTTTGAAGCTGAAGTATTCAATAAAATATTATTCATGAAAACAGTATAGGCAATAGGCACGATTTCATATCTTTTCGTATTCGTAGGTTGCTGTTTCAAAACGGTATTTTAAGAATTTCTGTTATATTTTAAATATTAAAGAAATTCTGTAAAGCTATCTTATCTCAAAACTAAAAAAAACATCCACTGCGATTATTGTGAACGAAATAGTTTATGTTTAAGGAAAAAAAAGTGTCTAGTAATAAGGAAACATCTTGCAATAATAAAGAATTGTCATTAATATAAATGTAAGTGTAAGGAAAGTATGATACCTAATCAATTATATGAAATTTAATCTGTTTCTTCTGTTTTACGATACTGTTTTTAATTGAGATTTGATACAGAAATCATGTGTAATTGAGATTTGATACAGAAATTATGTCTAATTGAGATTTGATACAGAAATTATGTATAATTGAGATTTGATACAGAAATCATGTAGTTAAAAAAATTTGTAAACCAATCCAAAGTGTTTGTATTTTGTGAAATACAGTAGAGTCTTCCTACAACGAAGTCTCCCTACAGCGAATTTCTCCCTATAACGAATTTTTTAATCGGTATGTTAAATAACATTCAAAATATTCTCCATATAACGAAGTGGTTGTCTCCCTATAACGAATATTTTCAGACCTTTATCTTTTCGATTTTTGTCATTTTTGAAGAAAGTTGCTAATTTCTGTGCGAACAAATCGCTCACACGTGCCTTTTTCTGGAACCACTCGCATTGTTCATTCCAGGGATAACACATAACAATAGAATGCTATGTGAAGGGTAATGCAGTTGTGGGGACCTGGGTTTCTACAGAGGGAGCAACATTTCCACATTTCCACCTGTCACGTTTCCAAGAATCGGGGTGGAGTGGGGGCGGAAACAGCAAATGGATGTGACAATACGCATTTTATGTTTATCCGTACTAGTACATATTATTCTCTAAATTGGTGAATTGTCTTCACTTTTGAGCATTTTATTTATACAATAAAAATCAGTATAATTTTAACAAATTTATAATAAATATTACTTCATTTTTAATTGAAAGTCGTAATTAAATATTTTTGAACTTATCGCACATACTAAAAGGTTTGTAACATATACTTAAATAACTGCAAAAATCTCTAATCTCCATATAACGAAATTTTCTCAATAGCGAATTTTTCAACTGGAACCAAGCGATTTCGTTATAGGGAGATTCCACTGTATCCATCTATGCAAAACCAAATTTTCATTTTATGCTTCGTTAAGTGCATAAAAGGGGGTTCCATTTTCCAGTTCGACTAACCTTGTCATGTGACATCTAGTTCCCTTTCTACAATCGTGTTATTCTTTTATGAATTAGTGTTTAAAATCATATTAGATTTATTTATTTATTTGAGAATGAGCACTATGGAATAATACAGTTATAGCGCCGCATGATGCAAACGGAACACAAATAATAGAAAATACACAAAATAAATAAACACATAACAGAACAAGACAGGGATTAGTTGGCTTGTTTTTACTTCTAAGAATTTTTAAAAAGGCAGAATTCAAAATTCTTTAAAAATTTTTAAGTTGGCACTATTAGTGAACCTTCACAAAGAATTTGTCATAGTAAAATTTGTATGTATTAATTACCAGTATTAATTTAAAACCTCAAATTGACACCAGATCACTTGGGCCAACCTGCCTCGATTGCGGGGTAAGTTGACCCACTACTAGTATGAAGCGACTATAACAAAACTTTCTTCTGTATTATTCTATTTTATTAATTTAACGTAATTGTGTTATTATCCACGTTATTTGTATTATGTACACATTTGGTGCATTTCTGCTCAATAGAAACTGAGACACAGCTTTTATGGCCATCGTCAAATTGTATTGTATAGCAGCGCCCCCTATTGTGTAATTATAATCAAAATTGAGTTCTCATGGTTTTTCGTAACAAGAATCTTAATTGCCAGGGGCGCCGCTACACAGGGCTTTTCAGTAAATGCGTTATAGAAACATCTCTGAATATGTGGGATGGAATTGCACCAGATTTATTATGTAAGCTTAGGGTGAACCTTATTTTAGGCATTAGCAGGCTTCATTTCTCAGAAAAGTTTAAATTTATTAAAAAAATTAGACGTGGAGAAATCGGATTTCTGAATCTCAATCCAGATCTTTGGGATAGGAACGATTCTTATCTAAAGTCAAAATAAACATTCAAAGGGGTGACTCAAGGTTTGCGCACCACTATCCTATTACTAGTACTAGCCTCTTCTATTACTAGTACTAGTCTCTTCTATTACTAGTACTAGTCTCTTCTGTTACTAGCAATAACCTTATCTATCTTATATCAATAAAACCTTATTTATGCAAAACAACGAGCGCTTATAACTGTTTGTTCGGGTCTAATAAATTTACAAGCTTGAGCCCAGGGCCGAATCAAGCCCTATAGGGGGCCTTAGGAAATGTAAATTTTGAGGGGGCCTCTTTCTTCTCCCCAACATTCAAAACCAGATTTTATTTTATTGATTTTGATTTAATCTCCATATAAGAAGTTTTTAGGTAACAAACATCACAATAACTGAAATAAGAAAACATTTAATTGCGGGTCAGTTTCAAGAGTTCGTTTCAGTATCTAAAGTGCAGAAAAAGTTCAAAGTTTAAATTTAAAAATAATATTAAGCAAAGTGGTAAAAAAATTACAAATGCTTTTTTTATCACAATCAATGGTAATCTATTATAATCAACAATACTTTAATACAATGTTTGCTAGAACTCTTAACTTTCGTAGTGTGTTCATCGTCTCACACTATTCTGATTTTGTGTCCACTTCCATATTTTTCATTTTAGAAAAATTCTACTATTTGAACACGAATAAAATCGTGTTTTTAAAATTCTATTTTTTATTTTCATTATTTTACTAGCCGTTCTCGCCAGCACCCACTTTGCTCAGCACTGTCATTGCCACCTGGCTGCTTCGAGGCTCTCAGCCACTACTTTTTTCAGTTTTAAATACTGCATGAAGATCAGCGGAACAGATCATAAAACCATAGTAGATTTCATTTTCTGTGTAGACAACAGATTCCTTTAAAATTGTAAAATCTTTCAATACACCTCATCTAGTTGTAATGTTTTGTATAAACTTTTCACGGATTTCGGCATGAAAGTCTTCAGGTCCATAAATACAGAATGAAATCGCCCTAACTAAACAGTTTCCATCACCTACAATAGGTATTTCACAATATTTTTGACACGTCATTGTGATGGAACTGTTGGGATCTATGTATTTAAAATAATATGGGAAAACTTTCAGACAGTTCACCAGCCCCAACCACTCGACGGATTTCGACATTTTTTTTTTTTCATTTGAAAGGTCATGACTAGATATGACATCAATGGTCGTCTGCCCTCCCCCCCCTTCCCATCCTCCATTTTTGAACGAAATTGAAAAAACACTTCTCATCTGTTCATTGTCTATGGGTAAACCTTGTATAAATTCCCAACTCCAACCACCTAAAAGATTTCGACAATTTTTATTTCATATGAAAGCTTAGGACGTCTAGATATATCAAGGGTTGCCTTCTCCCCATTTTCGAAAGAAATCGAAAAAACTCTTTCCCACTGTATATTCTCTATGGGGAAAAACCTTTGGACAGTTCGCCAGCAACAACCACCCGACGGATTTCGACATTTTTTTTAAATTGAAAGGTTATGACGTCTAGATATGTCATCAAAGGTCGTCTGCCCACCACCAACCCGCATTTTCGAACGAAATCGAAAAAACATATAGAGAATGTATGGTGGGAAAGATTTTTTCGATTTCGTTCGAAAATTGGGGGAGGGGGCAGGCGACCCTCGATATATCAACACGTCCTAAGCTTTCATATGAAACAAAAATTGTCAAAATCGGTCGGGTGGTTGAGGCTGGCGGACTCGGTGAAGACTTTTTTTACCAAATTATTTTAAATATATAGATAGCTTTTAGTTTTTATTAAATTTCTTAAGCCGTTGTAATAAAAATTATAATCTTGTAATCATTGTTTTCTTCTCAAATGCAACGCCAGATAGCGTCTCTCGTATTAAATCAAAGTTAATCGACTAAGTTCTAATAACTAACTACTGAAAATATTAAAATATAGTATTTTCATCGGGAACACGCAACTGTACAAAATTTCACAACTCTAGCATACCAGGAAGTGAGGGAAAATCGATTCCCAAATTCCCTCTCCGCAAACATGAAACAAAACATGTTAAACAAAAACGTGTGGTAATTCTTTAAGTTAAGGTATCCGAACACGTTCGGAGCACTTTTTTCTTAAATTGTGAAATAGAAACACCAAAATATGTTTTTTAGATTCGAATTTAATAAAGATTAATATTAGCGTATGATTTTTGAGTATAAATTATTATAAATTTACAAAATTCTTGAATTTCTGCTGCTTTTTAGAGGAAATTTCCCAAAACTTCAAACATGCTACAGGTCAAACGTTTGTAATAATTCAAATAAAACTAATACTAAAATAAACTACATACTATGGACTAGTGCTTGTACTAGAATCTTAACATTCTTTGGATAAATAAAAATTTTAGAGCTAATCGAACAATCATTATAAGATTTTCAGCAAATTTTTCATGTCATTTTTCAAATAAAAGATCATAATTTAAAAAATATTGTTACAATATACATTATTCTAGTACATTCACTAGAGAAACATTTGAAGAAAGTGTTCACAAAATTTCAAAACAATCGAATGACAATATCTTGAGTTATCATGTTTGAAGTTTGAAAAATATGCATAAAATCTAATTTTGAGAAAAATCAAATTTTAGTTTTTCCACGCTCTCAAATTATGTATCCAAACTTTAAAAAAAATTCCTAAAAATATACTGACATCATATTAGCTTGCAAAAAAGAAGTTTAAAAGAATTTTTGACAGGTTTCTGTCCCTTTAAATGACAACTTTCGGCTAATTAAACGCCCACTTCCGATTTTCGGTTTGTTATAAAACAATTAATATCTCATCTTCTAATTAATGTACCGACAAAAGTAAATATGTTTTAGAAGGGTAAATGAATGAACTATCGAAAACATCAAAAATTAAAAAAATTGAATTTTTGTCGAAAAACGACTTTCGAACGTGTTCGGATACCTTAAGAGATAAAGTTACCGAATAAAATCAGTCAAATAGCTTTATTCTCTTACTATATATAACTAATTTTTTTCTACTTACAATCTGCCAACCCTGTGGTGTGGTAAGGAAGTTTGCATGTTTAGTTATATAAACATTCCATTTAGTAGCGAAACGGGGGCTATTTTGGGACGGACCTCGTAATTTTGAGCATCGGTCAGATGACGAGGTCGACACTTAAGCTGGCACCCCCTCTCCAAACTTCCGCGCCACGCCAACGGGAGGACGTTTGGTCACTGCGTATGATGTGACAAGCAGCAGGCCCCATACACGACGGATCTTCAGTGGAATCGAGTTTCGAATCTGGAACCCTCCGGCCCCGAAGTCGAGACCTTACCACTAGGCCACCACGGCCTCATAAGGAAGTTTGGAGAGGAAGGTGCCAGCTCAGGTGTCGTCCTCGTCATCCGTCCACGATCGAAAATTACAAGGCCCGTCACAAACTAGTCCTCGTGTTGCTTCAAAACGGGACTTTAATATAACTAAACTAAACTAAAATCTATTAATTCAATAAAGTTTTCTTTCATATAATTCTTCATTCGCGTGTCAGTTTTTGCAAACCCTATGCAACCGAGCCAATGAAATGCTGTATTGTACTTTCAGCGCAGCATGAGCAATCCGTGTAAGCATACAGGCGGACTGTAGTTCCATAAATGGGTTATAAGGGAAATGGACTGCATAGCTGTATATTTGTAGATTAACCTTTAATCTTAAGCCTGAGTTCAGATGCCAGCGGCCTGTGCGGCGTTGTCATTAGACGGTCGGCCGCCTGCTGTAATCAGGAGATAAGCATTTTACGAATGCTGGACGTCGTAAAGGGCTTTTACAGCTGCCGTCGTAAAGATGCCTGCAAAAATGCCGCTCGGCGAAAGGGTTGGACGCCAATAAACGGTGGCTGCCATTTTATGGACTCCATTCCTAATCGCCCATCGGATATCCGGATCATAGGGGTGCACCGGCGCAGGGGTCCATTGTAAAAGGCCTAAACGGGAGGGACATTTCACTTGTCACTATTGTAAGAATAACCAGAGTGTGTCTTCATTCCATTGGTCACCTCATTAACCGCTTAACTTAACAGCCCGAGAATACTCGTGCGTCGAATTATCGAAATTTTCGTCTTATAAACTAAAATTGAATCATTAATTAGCTTTATAATTTGACACAAAAAATATGTGGGATCCAGAAACATCTTAAGTATCCTATGCCTTCTTAGATGAATGAAAACGACAGCCCCTTTCCAAAACAGGAGGAGTCATCTTATTAGATAGCAAAGAAAACTATTCAGTTAAGTGGTTAACAAGTACTTCGATTCTTACTTTGCTCGAAGTATAAAAAATATTTTTTTATATGAAGTACACTGAAATCCCGGGAATCCGAACCCCAAGAAGACGAAATTCTGGATAATTCAAACTTTTAAAAAAAAAATTCCGAAAACTTTTTATTTAAAAATGATGGAAAATAACAATTAGGAATCAGTGGAAGAAAGTGTGGAGTGGAAGAGGGCCTTCAACAGGTGGTCATGTGTAACATATACTGCTGTAATAAAAGATTTGGAGGCATTTGTTCGTTATTTGAGTATCTTTTCTTTGACTTGTGTACGTCAGTGTTACCTATCGGCTGTTTGTTTAGTTATTTTTTTCCTGTCTTAAAAAATTCCCGTGACCTAGCGATGCTAACCCTGAAAACCGATTTTTATTTTAGTTATTTTTCCGGTTTTTATGAATTATTAAAGTTTCTACGGGCTTTTTCCCACCCTGTATTTAATGTATCGAAAGGAAATTTAAAACATTTTATAAGGCCTTTTCAAAATAACACTCAAAAATACGTAAATATTGTATAGCTAGGGATTCAGAAACACTCCGCACTTTTGCGCATGCGCCGGGCAGAGTTATTTTCATCTAAATGGGGGAACGTGAAAAATGGAAGGGTGATGTTTACATTTTACTGAGCGTGATCTAGCAAAGAACTCCTGTGACTCATTGCCTGACACCCCTTTCCGGTGTAAAATCGTCCAAAAGTGGTAATCTCGGAATCCGTTGCTGAACAGTATTTCTTTGCTATTGTATTTATTATTTATAAGCGCTCACCTGATGGCTGCGCCCTAGGCCATGGCCTAGGTTGGCCCTATAGGAAATCTGGCCTTGGTTAGATGTAAAAACTTATAAGACCATCTTTCATCAATTCATCAATCAAAAAGTATATAAATAATCAGCAATATAATATTGTTGCAAAAGGTCTCTCTGCTGTGTATGGTATAAACAGTCCAACACGCAGGATAATGGAGAATGAAGGTTTATTTATAAAATATGCAGGAAAACACGTAGCACAGGTACAGGAAACAATAGTCCTTGCACAGATTACCAATGCAAATAGACAACAATTCACAGGTAATGACAGTTCAGCACTTTGATATCTAACAACACAAACAGCCAGTAAATAACTAGTAGCGACAATAACAGCTCAGCTCACCAGCTGATTAGCTCACACAGCGGATAGAACTCCGAAGACGTTCGCGCTTCAAAGCGAAGTAACCAGTCGATCAAAGACGCTGTTGTGGTCCAAACGCGGTCTTATATACTCTCCCCGTTAGGCCGTGACGTCACATAGAATTTTCATGAAAATCCTAGATCTCGGCCCCTAATAGAAATATCGAGAAAAGGGTTGCATTTTCGAGAATAATCTATTTGTCGCCAAGGTCGCCAAATTTGTCGCCAAGGTCATGCGTGCCACGAGAGTGGCTGAGGTCACTCCATGCTTCACCTTGTAAAACCCTCTTCCCAACCATAAGACCTGCATTGCTGGGAAGCGACTTTCCATGACTGTAACAATATGTTTTCTCGCCGACAGTTTTCCTGCTGCTCCATCTCGATACTTGAGAAAACGATTTGAAAGTGCTGTGCAGCGATGGAAAGTCGGGGACACTTTTATGGCCCGACGAGTTCGCTTAATGACTCTTCTCGTGTGCGACGCAAACGTGTCCCTCGGAATAATTTAATCAGAAACTACAGACATGAAGTTCTGGCTGAAATTTAAATTCCTAAGGCCCTATAAAATCGACGTTATAGACCTAGTTCATTGGTGCTGGGGGAATAACACAAAATGATGAGCAATATTTTATTCTTTATCCTAGTTATTTTTTTAAGTGTTACAGTTGAAAACTTAAAAGAAAATATTGAAGACTTTTACTTAGTTTTTGTCCAAGCTTATAATCAGTGGCAACTAAAGTTGACAGTTGTGGGAAGATTTGAAGAAGATTTTTGGACAGAATTTAGTTTAAACATCAATAATTATGTTTATTATGATGAAATGCATTGTTTCAGTTGAGAGTTGCTTGATTTCTCAGAAATCTTCTGATAGCACAATTTCGCTGAGAAACCCACTGATAATACGTTTTCTATTACCATCCTATGTACAGTCAAGTTGAGTTGTTATTGGCTGTAGTAATAATCTAATTTGTTTTTACTTGAACTAGCTGCCATCGGCGACCAGCTGATCACCTGTAATATTAACAACCGTAGATATGGCAAATAAATTGGCGAAAATGGTCCAGTCGTTGAGGTGGGGGGACTCTTTCGAAGTGTTTTCTTTTTTTTGCAATATCTTTCAGAAATGTAGAGCTATGGGGAGTAGGCCATCTTTGATGACGTATCTAGGAGTCATATGAAATAAAAATTGACAAAATCGGTACAGGGGTTGGGGCTGGGAGACTTCTTTGGGATTGATCCAATTATTTAGTTTAGTTTGATTTAATTATTTAGTTTGATTTGATCCAATTATTTAGTCTGGTTTGATCCAATAATTTAGTTTGTTTTGATCCAATAATTTAGTTTGGTTTTATACTATTATGTAGTTTTGTTTGATAGAATTATTTAGTCTGGTTTGATCCAATTATTTAGTTTAGTTTGATCCAATAATTTAGTTTGGTTTGATCCAATAATTTTAAATATATTGCCACGGTCGTCGAATGGTTAGAGCGCTGCTCTACGATGCCAAAGGACTCGGGTTCGAATCCCTGGACTTTTATGTTTTCAATTATTATTTCGATTATTTAATTTATATGCAAAATAGCATTTATGTAAATTTCTTATATGTAAATTACCCCTTCGTTATGCTTATTAACTGTAACTGTATTATTAACTGTTTCGCCAACTTTATATAAGGAGATGTAATACTTAGTTCTAGGAGATAAAGTCTTGAGTTGTGAGATTAGCAAGCTTTGTCTTCTATTCATTCGATGCATCCAATTGAACATCCACGCTAACTTTATCTACGCGACAATATTTTTTAATGCATTCCACATAAAATGAAAGAAATACGATCTATGGCATGTTTTGACATTTTTAACTATCTAACCAATTCTGTAATAAGAGTATTTTAAAAAGTTTTTAGGTTTGACTTGTAACTAAACGAAATTAATTCGAATTCTGGATAATATTTTTACAATAAGTTGATTGACAAGTGCAGAACTCAGAGAAAAATTAAAGTACTAACAAATTCGAATTATGAATGTGTGACTTAACCAAATTTCATTGTTATACAATAAATTTAGAGTTATGATTATTTTATCAACGTAATCAGAATAAATAAAATCGTTATCGGATTCTGATTTCGAGCCAGTAATCTATCAATCAAGATGAGAAAATCTTTTGAAACGGCAGCCGAGAGCCACAAAATAGAAGCAACATTTTTTAGTTTAACCCTTTAAAATTTACCACACGTTTCTTTTTAAAAATTATGGAATAATTTTCAATAATGATTATTAGAAATGAAGCTGTTTATAAATATAAAACGGAAAAAAATGATAATTTGTATTATTTTCCAGAAATTATGATATCACAGTGAACTGTGTTCTGTGTTCAGAAAGCAATTCAGTTAGTTAAAGAAATTTTAATGCAATATTTTTACATACAATAGTAATAAATATTGAAATAAAAGCAATCGCCATTTTTTAACAAGTGCCACAAAACATACGTTCAGCACAAAGTATAGAGAGGCATTATATAAAACTTGAATAAGTTACCATAGATCTGTGAATTGATTTTGTTTCTGCTATACTTACGGTTTCTTTTCCAGCTAATTTCATACCTGGCACTCTTGGTGCAAGTAATGAATGACCTTGAAAGTCATGCAATTTTGGGTTTTCAGCAATTTTAAAGTCAAATATTTCTGTAGGCCAAAAGTCAATCACGCATATCTTACCCTTTTTCGGTATTTCTCCTTAGTATGTATTCACTGAAATATATACCTTTGTGGTTCACTGTTGGCACAAGGATATTTTGACGGTCAAAGTTTCAGAAAAGTGGAATATTGAATGACCTTTGGCCTTTGTGCCAAGAGTCAACCATAAGTCTTTATGTCCTAACAATCAGTGTGGAAGTAGCAGAACACAAAATAATTGCCAATGCCATGGTTCACTCTTGGTACAAAAAGTATTACCTTGTGTAAAATGGTATTTTTTGTCTTAAAATAATGGACGACCTTCAATTTTAGCCCCTCAAAACTATATAATTTTTTTTGCAAAAATAAATTAATCATCCCCGTCTACTGGCAGTATCCCCTGTAATTCCTCTTTTCTTTAGGTCGGAAAAAGGAGAATTGAAATAAAGCAAAAAATAGTAACTTCCGAAATATTAGCTTAAAATAGTATTCTACAAATATTTAAACTCAATCAATGAATAACAGAAAACAAAACACCACTTTTAATTCTGCTAAAATGGATTTTGTTGGACGCTATATCGCGACAAAAAAAAAGAATTTATACACTTTCAACAATACACTTTTTTATTATTTCTGTCATGTCACTTTTTTTATTGTTGTTGTACTAATGTTAAAGTAAACGACTTCAACAGTAAAATAAATTTTTGAAATTACGCTGTAACAATGAAAGTATTACAGAAAAGTATCCCCAAACAATGAAAAGCATTGTTGTCAGTTAGTTTTACTCATCTTTTTCAATTAATTAAAATTGAAATTTAAATGTCGAAATGTATTTCCTGGATTATTCCCTGTCTTGGTACTCCTTCCGCGCTTCTCCGTCTGGCGGTTCTGTGGAGAAGATAGAGGGACATATGACATACATACATACGTTTGTTTACCTTCGAATTTTAATAGAGTAGATAGTCGCAATGATAAAAAAAGTTTAGAAATTATATTATTTTATTATATCTAACTCGTTTGAAAAGCTCGCTTTTTCATACTAGCTGTTAAAAGTTTGATCTTAAACCAAATTTACAAAATAAAACGGAATTTCGTTGAAATAATTGATTTGATATTATTTATGGCTTATGCGCAATTATAAATTTAATTCAACAAGATCTATAGTAATTGATCGTTTCATCCTTTAAGATTCGCACACCTCACACATTGTGCCTTTTTATTACGCACCACTTTTTCCTTTACTTGACAGCCAGTTTTAAGTAGAATCAGGCATGATATTAATATTTTTGATTTTGCTGAAATTTTCTA
>BGPR01013394.1:7966-41895 GCA_013235015.1 Araneus ventricosus
AGTAAAATTATTGTTCCGTTTTTTGGTTTGAGTTGTTTCAGATGTTGCACATTTGAGCTTTGGGCATTCCCGATGGATAGATTCATCTCAAATAAGATGGTCAAAGCTGATAAATTTTGCTTTGATAACCGACAGTTTACTGTTAACATTCGCCGATTTATTTCAATGTGGATATTTATAAGCAATGTTTGTATAAACAGACTCACCAAGAATCAATAGTTCAAGAAGTTCATTCGTGCGAAGACAAATGCAATATAAAACTCTTTTCGATTCTTTTACTTCTATTCACTGAAATGTTAGTATCAGAGTTGCCTCAAGTATTGTTAATTCAAATTTTGATAGTAAAAATTATGAGAAAAAGTCAGAAACTTCACTTTTGGGATGCAGAAGTCAGAATTTCACTTATTATTAAATAAATGAAAATTTCCCTGATGAATAAGAGCTTTAGAAAATATCTTTGAAAGCTATATATCAATGAAACATGACAACGGTGAATTTCAGAACATTCTTTGATTATCAAGTTTAAATAATTTTAAACATCTATACAAACATGAACCAAATTAACCCTTAAAGGCCCGGTGTTGCCTTTAAGCAACGTATCCAATTTTGTTCTCTAAAATCTTGAGAATAAGACTGAAGCTCTAATGCCTGTTGTTGGCAATAGGATGCATACTGAAATTTTTATTGAATCAATTTATAATGTATAGATAGCAGCCTGAGTGCTGATGAAAAAATAAAGATAAATTAATGTTTTTCAGTTGAGGCTGGGTCTTTTTAAATTTGTTTGTACGCTCAAGAACACCATATTTCATTCTACAATGGTGAAGGAAATTCCCTTTGCGTATTATTATTTATTAAAATTCATCTGTGTTTAACGTCATATAATTTTATCAAGGAAATGGTTTTCTGAAATAAAGCCCAGTGTTGTCACTTGGTAACAACCAATTTTTAGCCATAAACTATACTTGAAACAAAGTAGGATATTTTAAAGTATTTTTCCCATGTTTTCTTCAAGAAATGAAAGTCAAAAAACATTTCAAAATCATTTTTTAAAAAAATCTGGCTTTTAAGGGTTAATTTAAACAAGCCAATAATACCTCCTTCCATTTTTTTGTAAGAGAGATTTAAGATATGGAAACTAACCCTTCTGTAAGGAAAAATATGGAAGTCCTTGACCAGTATGTCCCGCAAAAGGTCCGGTTCGGCAACGACAACAGTAGGTAGGCTACCTTCGAATGAACTAGAAAAACACAATTTTATACTCAGATATATGATATCAGAGACATAAGTTAATCCCAAAAATAACCGTTCTTACAAATAGAAAAATTTTAAAGTGAAATCATTAACTCATCATTTGTGGTAGGGGAAGGTGATTGTTGAAGGAATTTCTTCTACCTCGATTTTTTAACAGGTTACACCATCAAAAGTATTGTTTTGGTTCTCTCTCTCTCTATTTCATTCTGTCAAATATATAATTTAAGTATGATATTACGCGTAAAGAATAATTTAATCACTGTATAAAGAAGGGTGTAAGAGTTAGATTAATTTTTTGGCGATAGATGGAGTCACAGTTCTGTTCTGTACGAACTACGAGCAGCGCCCTCTTTTTCCCTAACAAAACCAGACTGCACGCTGAGAGCAGCGCAGCACACGGCAGGCAGCCGCCATGTTAACATATCTCTCAATTCCTCTGTTGTGAGTCTTGGTGCAGTTAAGCCGCGATCTTCCCACCATGGTAACTACGTCCCATCTCACTTTCCTTAAATACCGTAATAGGTTAACTTTCAGTCTACGGTGCCCACTTACTTCGTTCCTCTTAGGATCGCCAATTCACTGCCGCCAAGAATAGAGAGGAGAAGATATTTGTTTTGGTTGCGCAATGATGATTTTAACCAGTGAGATGTGCGCATGCGCGGAAATTGATCTGTTCATCGATGTTTTGCGCATGGCGCGATATTACGATTCGTTTTGATTGGTTTGTTCTGTTTGATTTGATTGGTCGATTCAATCGAATTTGTTTTGTCGGTTTCATTTTCGTCTGCTTCGTTACGTGTGCTTCGTACAGCTGTTGTTGATTATGGCATTGGTTCCCTTTCGAAGTATGTGGATCAGGGATTGATATCAAGCGGATACCAGTGTCCTAAGTGTAAACAGCAATTCGGCAATTAAAATAGGTACGTGAAGTTTTAACTACACTTTTCTCGTTTTTGAACAGTTTCAGTCACTTTTAGGTTCAGAATTGTGTATGTTATTCTGTGTTTCCGCTTCTCAATAAATAAGCGAAGCTACTAGTGTCCCGCTTTGCAGAAAGCGAAGCCGCTGATGTTTTCTTAAGTTAAAAAAATTGCCTAGTACGTGCTTGAAATGCCGAAGGCATTGCGTGCTCAATCGCTCCTTTTCAAATGAAGCATGCGCAGTGCAGCAATGAAAAGCGCACTGTGCATCCCAAACAGTGTTTGGCGCCAGCAAATCAAATTGCGCCAAGAAAAATTGGCGAGAAGCAAGTGGGCACCGTAGACTGAAAGTTTACCCCGTAATATTCTTAACCCTTAACATCTATCCCTCGTTAATCTGGCTCAACCTAGTAAAAATGACTTCATGTAAATTCTCAACACTCCCATGAACTTTCTAAGTACATATCTCTTTCCCCCCTGTAAATTCTCTCTGTAATATTTTAATAAATGTTTTGTATTTAACTTAAAGTCTGCTCGTTTATTTTATGTAATATTTCGTTCTAATTTTAATATAATAAACACTCTTAAATCCCCTCGACATAAACCCGATCTATTTACCCCTTAAAGGTAGTTCAATGGGCATTTTGTTTATTGAACGGAATCCCACATTTATACCATAACTATATCGCTATCATTGGCAATTTTACAAGATTTAAGTGTCAAAGTTCTTAAAGTTTTTTATATTCCATTGAGTATGCATTTTTAGCGTAGGACTACGTTCCTCCCATTGGGGTCTCGGGAAGGAATTTGATTCACACGCCAAAACGCCACAAAACTTGGTATGGGAGATCCTCTGTATCTCGGTAACTACACATGGTAAAAACATAACTAATGTCTTATTTGAGAGATAAAGGGTAACAACAGAATTAAAAAAAAAAAAAACTTATGAGAAACTTCGAGAAACAAAAGAGTCATGAGAGTAAAGTACCCTTACGTTTTTAACAACAGCGGCTGTTTTAAAAGACAGCTTCCCGTCATTTTTTTATTTGCTCTCTCATTTGAAAAAAGGCAGTTTTAGCATTATTAGTTTTTTATACCTTTGAAATAGGTTCAATAATTTATGACCACCCTGTATTGTTAATTGATGAAATTATAAATTGCCCATAGCACTGGATTTTAGTCACAAAAGTATTTGAAACCAGCAGGAGTGTTATTCCTTCGACTTTCTCGTACGTTAACATAAAATTTGTGCGTGTGAAGAGAATCAGGTAAAGATGTTGAACCTCTTCCCTTTCACGGATTCTATCCAAAATTATTCTATCCAAAATTTCGATGTCAAGACCCCGTACCAAATTTCATTTTCATTAGAACGCCGTAATGGTACGCCACCTATCTGCAGAAAAACTTTTAGCGTAGGCCTACGTTCCTCCCATTGGGGTCACAGGAAGGAAATTTATTCACACGCCAAAACGCCACAAAACTTGGTATAGGAGATCCTCTATACCTCAATAACTACACATGGTAAAAACATAACTAATGTCTTATTTGAGAGATAAAGGGTAACAACAGAAGTTACAAAAAAAATTGAAAATCGGAATTGTAGTTCAGTGACTACTGAGTCGCAAATTTGGGCCACGAGTGAAATACGCAGGAATGATCGCAGAGGAGTTACTCCATAACATATTATCTATATGATTATGAAAATATTGCGTCTGAGAATTGTAGATGGTAAAAGGAGCTCTTTCCGATGTGTTCGCAACAAAGAAAATGTTACTCGGAATTAAATAGAGGATCCAGCATTCATCAACGTGTGTGTAGAAGAACTTTGCTTTCTTTAAATCATCACCTAATTCATTGCCGCCAATTTTCCATACATTATTTTTTCAGAGAAACAAAAGACAATTGAGAGTAACTTCGAGAAACAAGAATGTCGCGAAACTTCGAGAAACAAAAGAGTATTGCGAGTAACATAGAGAATCGCTTTGAGAAACAGAAGAGAATCGCGAGTAACAAAGAGAAACCGAGAAGCTTCGAGAAACAGAAGAGTCACTCGAGTAAAGTAGTCCTACGCCTTTAACATCAGCGGCTGTTTGAAAGAGACAGCCTTCCGCCATTTTTTTACCTCATATTCACCTACAAAGATCTTTTCTTCATTCTTCAGAAGAACTTTCAATTTCTCATACTCTTTTTCACCTTCAAAATTTCACTGTTTACAAGTAATAGGAATAATCAATGAAGAAAGGAATGTATTGAGATGAATTCTGTGCATGCGAATTACTTGCTATCTTGGGTAGAATAGAGCATGTGCTGATCGTCCTTCCCGTTTAGAATTCAATTCATTTTAAATACTCTAACAGATGAATCTTCTTATGACAAAATTCATAAAACTGAAGAAATGGAATCTTTCTAAGCACAGTCAATCCTTGTGAAATCATCATTTGCGATTTTGAAAATGCTTACATACCATGCTCATCTTTAAAATTCGTTTTTTTTATGGCAGAAATATTTTCTTGTACTTTAACTGGCAGGCTTAATACATGCAACCATTCTGCATCATTATTTGCAAACAATAGGGTATAAAATATAATTTTTATACTGTGTATTGAATATGAAAATATATTAATTTTAATAGTATCCGCCAAAATAAAGAAAAGCTTATGCAAGAAGGAGAACGAAGATTGTAAATTGTTTGTATCAGTTATTAAAGTATACTTTTTAGGAGGAATTGTGCCTACAACTGCTTAGGGAAACAAAATATGTGGGTGGGTCTAAGCCAGTCTTTTATACATTGTTTCCTTTCTGGTATATGGCAAAATATATATGTATTAAAATTATTTTTACAAGGCATTCAATTGTTTGCACCCCGTTCTTAAAGACAAAGCTTGTTAAATCCTTCGTATGTTTATGATATAATTTTGTCTTAATTTTTATATAAAAATGCATAATATATTAATATTACTCACTTTCTACATATTTTTGGAAGGAAACAAGGAAAATATATTAAGCAAAAATAATGGTGGTTTTGTGAGGATCATAAAAATATAATTTGAATTAAAATAAAAATTCGTTTTCTTGATCTTTCTGAACTCTCTCCAACTCAAATCATTATCTGTTAATTAAAAAAATATTAAATATGAAAAAATTAGGAATACTTCGTGTTTAAAATTATTCAGTTCATCCAGATTAGTTAATTGATTAATTAAAACTATTTATTAATTATTCATTTGTATCTATTTCATGTAAATGCACTATAAGTGATGACATATGTTGACTATTAAAAGTAAATTACCCCAATAATGACAGATGGCATCATTGGGGTTCCTTAATTGGTTGATTGGTTCCTTAATCCTTTCCTAACCAATGACAGATGGCATCACTGGTTAGGAAAGGATTAAGGAACCAATGAAATGCAAAATTAAAAAAAATTAAAATGCATACAGTGAGGGATTTTTCAGAGAATTCCACACTGAAATTTAAAAAAAAAAAGAAATGTCGAATTCACTCACCCAAATACTTTTCCAAATGGCTTATTCGCCATGTCTTTCAGAAGCTCGGTAATGTCCTGGAAAATGTTTAAAGATATTATGAATACGATAAAGCCTGTACTAAACGGAATCTAAAGGGACTACAAAAATTTCCCGTTTTAAACAGGGTTCCGTTTCATACAGTGCTCATTAGCATGTGAGGATTTCAAATATACACTATATGCCCAAAAGTATCCGGACACTTGCAGATTTTGACATTGTTTAGAATTTCTCCGCAGTGTTTTAACCGACTACCATTAAACTTCGGACATGTAAAGAATAGACAATAACTCACATTTTACATCGAAGATTTGGTCCTGAGGGCAATTAGGGGACCGTCTACAAATTGATGAAGACAAAAAGGTGTTTGGCCCACCCCGCTTCACAGAATACTGATAACAAGATGAAACTTTCAGAAATGGTAATTTTTAATGTGCATAATATTTACAGGAATTTTCGTGAACTCAGTTCAAATATTTGGGAAGATATAAAGGTTTTCTTAAAAAATCTCAAATTTTTCCACCTGTTTTTTGCTTATAACATGCAGAGTTTTCTGTTATATTATACGAAACTTATAGAAAAGATGACAATATGTTAGAAAAGCATTTGTGTAAAACTTTGGAAAAGAAGTGTTGAATATTACAGGAATTATGAGCATTTTTAGTAAATAATGTTTTACTGCGCATGCGCGAAACATAGCGTAATTTTTCTTTCACAACTTTAAAGCCAGATATATAGGGCAACTTCTATAAAAATATTCAATTCAATATCATTAGTATTCAGAAAGATATCGGCATTACAACGAGCAGAATTTTAGCTCCTGTCGAAGAGAAGCTAAAAGATGAGGGGTTGTACACAAATTGATATTTTTTAAACTTATATCTTTAAATAGTTATATTGAATTGTGTAGTGGTGAGAATTTGTTGAATACCCAAGAACACATCTAGTATTTGTAACGAATAAAAAAAATATATATGTAGAATTATTAAAATATTTTAATAAAAGAAATTAATTAGATAAAATATCGTTTCGCCATAAAAGAAATATATTTAAAAATATCGTTTGGCCGTAAAATTGAAATATGTAATTTGTTAATAATCCTGTAAATAATATAATTAAAGTAATAAAATTTTTGTTATTTATAGTGCCTAATTAACTGGAATTTAAGTTATGCACACAATTGATAAGTCTTCATGGGTATTCAGCAAATTCTAACCACTATACAATTCAATATAACTATTTAAAGATATAAGTTTAAAATATATCAATTTGTGTACAACCCCTCATCTTTTAGCTTCTCTTCGACAGGAGCTAAAATTCTGCTTGTTGTAATGCCGATATCTTTCTGAATACTAATGATATTGAATTGAATATTTTTACATAAGTTGCCCTATATATCTGGCTTTAAAGTTGTGAAAAAAAAATTACGCTATGTTTCGCGCATGCGCAGTAAAACATTATTTACTAAAAATGCTCATAATTCCTGTAATATTTAACACTTCTTTTCCAAAGTTTTACACAAATGCTTCTCTAACATATTGTCATCTTTTCTATAAGTTTTGTATAATATAACAGAAAACTCTGCATGTTATAAGCAAAAAACAGTGGAAAAATTTGAGATTTTTTAAGAAAACCTTTATATCTTCCCAAATATTTCAACTGAGTTTACGAAAATTCCTGTAAATATTATGCACATTAAAAATTAACATTTCTGAAAGTTTCATCTTGTTATCAGTATTCTGTGAAGCGGGGTGGGCCAAACACCTTTTTGACTTCATCAGTTTGTAGACGGTCCCCTAATTGCCCTCAGGACCGAATCTTCAATGTAAAATGTGAGTTATTGTCTATTATTTACATGTCCGAAGTTTAATGGTAGTCGGTTAAAACATTGCGGAGAAATTCTAAAAAATGTGAAAATCTGCAAGTGTCCGGATACTTTTGGGCATATAGTGTATCTATTCATTATTTAAATTACATTAATTTTAATGAAAAAAATATAATCTACGATTAACAAAATACCATAAAAATATAAGTAATTGTAATATAGGTCCAGATATCGACAAATTTCGAGATCTTGCATCTACAAGCCACTCCCAAACAATTTCAGTAATCTGTTTGTTACCTGTTTTCCGCATTTTTCTTTTAGTTGAACCATTTCCATGTAACCACTGCTCAGTTATTTCTTTCTTCCTCTTAAGTATTTCGTAAAATTGAGATTTTCCTATTTTAAATTTTTCAATAGTTTGCTTCACGTTCAAATTATCTTTCTCTTCAATTAATTTTTCTTAATTTAGTATCAATACCCAAAACATTCTTTTTATGCGTTGTCATGAGTAAAAATATCATCCGATCCTGATCAGTGCTTAAAAGTAAATGACTAAAATCTAAACGACAACGATGAGGCAGGGCGTTCAAGATCTGTGATATACACATCATTATTTGAAAGGGAAAAAAAACGGTTTCCTCTGCTGAGTGGAAGAAAAAGAACTATTGGGAAACGCGCGAATTTTTGTCCGTTAAAACAGGGTTTCTAACAACGACGTATTATGAATCGTTCTTTGAAATCTGACTGTCCTTTTCAGCGTTAGACAGGTTCCGTTTTAGGTAGGGGATGCACTATGGATCTTCCTATATTTTTCGACGGGACTAAATATTTTTTCCGCTTAAGACACGATTCCGTTTCTGACAGTGTCCGTTTTAAACAGGTTTTCCGTTTTAAGTCCAAAACTAGATAATATTATCGAATTCGTAAAAAATATAGGGAGAGAGTTTTGAGAAGGCTTGAAGAATTTGAATTGCAAAGAAAAGTGTTTTAGTCCCATAGTAACTCACGTGACAACAGTCGCGTAACAAATGTAGCTGCACATATGGGAGGTTCAGAATTAAAGTGAACCAAGTCCATGTTTTGCCCATCAGAATTAAAGTGAACCAAGTCCATATTTTGCCCATCAGAATTAAAGCGAACCAAGTCCATGTTTTGTCCATTCTGCACTCACACTGCCATGGTAAAGTAGAAATGCTATATTTTCTGTGTTTGGATTCAAGTCGACAGTTCAAATTGTATCTACCAGGCAGTAAGAACAACTAGAAATCCATTGTTATTTTAAATGCAGCCAATCAACTTTGGCATCCATTTCCTCAGAAATGACTTGGCTCACTTTAATGCTGAACCTTCCATATCATGTAACACGACTTCCTCTTTCTATGTGCTGTAAGCTTGTGTTATCTTAAGCCGGCCATTCACTTGAAGTATAGCCATGTCATTTCTCCTAAGCCCGGTTTTTTTCCACCCATTTTAATCGAAAAATACAGACACGCCATTCACACACACACACTTGTATTTAAAAGGAAGCTAACTCTGAACGAAGGTAGGGGGGAGCGATCTTCTTTCCATCTCTACAGATGCTTGTTAATCGCTTTACGATTTTACCCAGTCAGCAGATTTTAATTTATGCTACCCTCGAAGCAAGGCTTCCATCTCCGCAAGGCATAGTTCTTTTCGCTAGCCTCTTTCAAGGTCCCTCTGAATTTTCGTCCCGATTTCAGTCCAGACGGAATTTCGACCATGGCAAGCCGTTTGGCTCATTTCCATAGATTTTTGCCGCTTTTTCCTTCTCACGCTCCAAAATATACAGTTTGTCTGTGAAGTGAATGGCCGGATTTAGGTTTTACTCTGAAAGGACAAATATTAGAAGCACCACTCACTCAAACTTCCCGACTCGTCCCTTTAGCACATGGGTTTATTTATGATGTTAAAAGGGTATTAACCCTTTGCGGCGCAAGGCATTAAAGTTTTTGAAATATGATTGAAAAACATCATGAATGGGTTTAGTTTATTGTCTAGACATAGAATCTACATTAAAAAAAATTACTTCATTCCGAAGGGGGGGTAGTCCCCTTTTGGGGTCACACCCTCATATGAGAACCCACTTAGATACTGCCACCTTGATACACTCAAGAAATAATTTTGAATCTTACAGAAAATCATAAATTTTGAACTTCAAGAATATTGGAGGAAACTTTTTGAGTTAATTTGCTAAAATTGTAAACATCCAGAACTGAAAAAATTTCGTATCACTGAGTTAAGGAATTGTCCCAAACTTTATCTCTAATAATTCCTATTCCGAAACGAAATTTCATAAGGCTGCTATATGCATTCTAAAAGGAGTACTATTAGCTCTATCCTAAACCTTTTATTTTCCATTTATAGTTGAATTTAACGGTTGAGAAGTGAGTGAAATTAGGTGTGTCACCAGCTGGCACACTGCGCCGCAAAAGGTTAAATGTTAAAGAGCCTTACCCTAGTCAGAAACACCAGTAAATGTAGAAATTCGTCTGTTTATGTGGAAACAAAATATTTGAGTGCCTGAAAAACACGGCATGATTGTAGAAGCCAAAGGGTTGGTTGCAGTTTTCTCCAATATCGTTAATCTGATTGGCTTTTCTCGCACAAAAATGGCCCGAGTCGTGGTCAAAAACGGCAGCTAAACCAAAAAACTTTGAGCAAAAAAAGTGGAACGGTGGGTGGAAATCATTTGTGAACGAAAGAGTTCTGACACAAATTCAGTGAAGCAGCAGAAGACCTACAACTCAACAAATAGCAGTTCAATACATTAACCTCAATAATTCCTCACAAAGCATATCCATACTCTATACAAGACAGATCTTATGTGGAGGATGTGGGGTGTACGTTGCACACATCAGAAGGCGCTGCTGGATGAATAAAACAATTTAATACAAACAACAATATTAAAAACGGTATGTCATGACGCTTCAGGATGTTAGGGTAAGCCCATGGACTCCAAAACACGGATGAAGAAAACATCAATCACCGAAGGAACCGGGTGTTGACAACCTGGAAAGAAAAAGGCAAAAGAGAGAGAGATCTCGGTTGAACGTCCTCATATACTCCGCTGGCGGTAAAATCTTTAAGTTGCCACAAGCTGGTTTACAATAATGACGAGGTAGACACGACGAACATCAGCAGCATGGTGGTCAGAGTCAAGGTCCGAATCTTTTGATTCGATTCCGCTACACTTACAGCAAATTGGTTTTAATAGCCGGTGAATAACCAAAAAAATAATTCATATCGCTACAAATTCGAAAGAAACGGCTTTTGTGGGCTAAAGAACATCGGCATAGGACATTTGAAGAGTGGAAAAAGTTGTGTGTATAACAGCCTAGATTTTTTCTCCATCATGTTTGATGTCAGAAATCACGCGTTAAGCATGTGAGGGATAAAGTGGAAAGATCTGTCCACACCAAAGTTCTGGTCCACAAAATACCACCATCCAGTTTCGGAAATTAAGAGTTGCCAATTTGTTAGCGTGGGCCAATATACCTCCTCAACGGTTTCAGCAATGGCGGCTCGTGAGCTCAGAAATGAGGAGGGCTGCAAAAAAATGTTTATCAAGAGAATACAATTTTGAAAGCTACTTTATCTCTAAATATGGTTTAGCAACAGATTCAGAAACTCTCCGCTCTTTTGCGCATGTCCCGGGCGGAGTTACTTTCATCAAAATAGGGGAAAAGTGAAGAATGGAAGGGTGATTTTTACAATTTACTGAACGTGATCTAACAAAGAACTCCGGAAATGCGCTTATATGACTCATTGCTTGACACTCCTTTCCGGTGTAAAATCGTTCAAAAGTATCGTCTCGGAATTCGTTGCTGAACAGTAGGCAAAATTTTTAAATTCCAAATCCAGATGTGAAATTTCCTGCTTTTCAAACAAAGTAAATAACCAGCATATGACATTTTCTATTAGTTTTATTAATAAAAATTAAAGTGAATGAAAGTGAATGTTGATGTTACCATTTCTCTGACGAAAAAAATAATAATCGGAGCTACACATTTGCACTTCCCTCCTTGCCCAGTTCACTCGATGACACTCTTTCAAAAATGAATATCAAATAACTCATATACAGAAAATGTATTTTTAAGCTAAAACATATTAAATATATTTCTTACTGAAATTCTCTAAAAATTTGAAAGTTTTAGAATAGTTTTATTTGCTTGAATATACCGTCGCAACACGAACCGAAACTCATAAACAGCCAATGAGATTGCAACTTGTGAGAGAGTGAAGAAAAAAGAAAAATATATTTAAAAGAGCAACTTCTTTTTCGTTCAGTTGGCTCCGTGCCAGCCAGAGCTGCGTTGACTTTCAGCCCATAGCCCGTCTAAGTTGAAGGAAGAAAGAGTTGCTGTTTCACACCGGATTTTCCGCTCAGTGAACGGATTTCGAGCGGGCAGAATATTTTGCAGCTCAGACCTGCGTCTCTCTTCGTTTGGATTCATCTTATGCCTTTTTTCAATTTTTCATTACTTTTTTGCATTTTCGTAAATCATTGAACTCTGAGAGTGAAAAAGTAAGCAAATAAGATTAAAAACGAAAAATACAAGTTTAGAAAATAATTTCAGGGGGTGCTGCAACTCTGCAGCCCTAATGGACGAGCCGCCACTGAGTTTCAGCAATCTGTAGAGTCCACGCCTAGAAGAATATCTGATGACATCAAAACCATGGGATATTCAACAAGATTTGTATTGCATAGCAGGGTGTTCCTAATATCTTTGCCCCTCAGCGTATACTCAAAAGTCTTGGCAACATCCTATCAATTTAAGCTGTGCAATCTTTCATATCAGAGTCTAATGTCATAAAAATTTCGTTAGTAAAACTTCGGAAAACAAATGATCGAAATTTGTTTTAAAAAACTTACATTAAAAGCGAGCTTGAACATCAGTCCAATGAAACTGATGCGTGGCGCAAAGGGTACACCTCTCTTCTGCCAGTAGTCATCATTTCGTCCTAGATACCTGGAATGCACAAAGAAGTCACTTCCATTTACTACATTGATGGCGACTAGATGTTAATACAAAACGCCGTTTTTTGTATTATTTAATACAGGGTGTACACAAATGAAGTGACGCATTTCAAAATTTAATAAAAAAAAAACTAAAAATGCTGGAACTATGATTTTTTATAAAAATAAGATCGCATCTCAAAAAGTTTTTTTCAGATAGATAACACGGCTTTGCGCCGTTCTAAATTTGTTACAGCGAGAAAATTCCGCACGTGATGTCTACCGATCAGCAGAAGCCGATGCGTGTTTTCTGGTTTCTTTTTTAGCTCTTCTTGAATATTACAAAAACTCTTCAGTTTTCGCACTACATGTGACTTAACAAATTAAAGAGCGTAAAATTCCCTACAAATACATGCTTTTAGTTTCCTTCCAGGTATAACATTTTCTCAGATAATGGCTCTAAATAAATTTTTGATTACGACCCCCTAGACCACCGAAATGGCATGTTACCTATCTGAAAAAACTTTTTGATATGCGCGCTCATTTAAAAAAAATTTGTTGTTCCAACATTTTTTAGTTTTTTTTATTAATTTTTGAACTTTATTTGTGTACACCCTGTATATATGTTAATGATCTAAATTATGTAAGATGTATTTATTACGTATAATGTAATTTATAGAAGTTCATATCATATCATATGATATTATATCATATATGTTGTTATATTATATGCGATATTATACCATACATGATATAATATCTTACGATATAATAATATATTTTATTTTAATATGATATTTTTGTTAATATATGATATTTTAAGGCCGTGTTATATATATGATATTTTAATAAGGCCAGGTTAAGTATACTTACCATCAAATTCATTCATTTTTAAATGCATTTTTTAAGGTTTGCATAAGTCCTCGCCAATTTTTTCGATGAAACAAAAACCGAGATGTTCCAGTTTCTTTTCTCAAACCATAACAAAGCGTCTGGACTTGATAATTAATTATTAATTAGCAAAATTAATTAACAAAAATTAATGTTCATCGAATAAACTGAATAATTTTTTCTTAAATATATTGTTACAAAGCTATAAAGTCGTTTCCCTGAGATGCTAAACTTGGCGATAAATTTGGCGACCTTTACGACAAATTTGGCGATCATTTTGGCGACTTGACGACAAAGTTGACGACTTTGGCGACAAAAGAAATTTTCTAGAAGGACCTCGAACTTTCAACCTATTTCTACTGGTTTCATGAACTTTCTAGAGATTACGTCACTTCCTACGTAATAAAGTCACTTCCTGTTGAAAGGTATAAAAGCAAGCTCTCAAGCCAAGAAGGGTGAGTTGGACTTTGATCAGCAAGCAAGCTGGTGAGCTAACAAGAAACCTTAGAGAGCTGTGTTGAGATTTAATGGTAATCTCTATTGTGAATTTTTACAAGTGCTGTTTTAATACTTGTGCTACGTTTCTTTGCTTAGAATATTTGTAAAATAAAGAGCTTTACTTTTTAAATCCTGCTTATTGGACTGCATTCACATACACCCACAAGACGATTTTGTAACGGTATCTCAATCCCAAAGCAATTTTACTATACCACTACTAGAAGAAAATTACCCTTTAAAGGATTAATGTACTGATGTTCGGTAATGACATGATGGTACTATCAGTATGATTTTATGCAAAAATAGTTGCTTGTAAATTTATCTGGCATCAAATGAGCAGTACTGTCTTTCCATCCTTTCATAATTTTGTAATTAACTATCAATCTGTATACTATTTTTTAACGGTTTGGTTGTCAAAGTCTGACATCTTTCTCTTGTTATTTTTAACCCCTTAGAACCAAACTTCTAAAATTAGCTATCACATATTTCAAGTTGATGGTCAACCGTTTGAGCACCAATTAAAATCTAATCATCAAAAATACATATATCAACAGATATTTGTATCAGAGGTAATAAACAGAAAAATAATTTAAATTCTTTTTTTCACTAATAAATATTTCACTAAATATAATAATTTTTCACTAAATTTTTTTTCAATAATAATAATTTTTTAAATTTTTTTTCACTAATAATATTATACTAATTTTTTTCAATTTTTTCAAATAACTTTTTCCCCCATAAAATTATACATTATTTCTCAGTTGCTAATGTACACCTGAAACATTAATCATTGTGCAGGTCAAAGGCATCAAGAGATGTGTAAAAAACTTTAAGAAAAAAACGCTTTTACCAATAGTTCTCAAAAACCCACTGAAACCTACCGAGTGCAAACGTAATTTTACGATATTTTTTTTAAATTGATGATTGAGAGCTCTAAAAATATTAAAATATTGAATTTTCATCAAGACCCAATACATATACAAAATTTCAGAAGGCTAGTGCCTTAAGAAGTGAGTGAAAGATCGATCACAAAATTCCAACCTTACATACAAACATGAAACATTTCGAACTTAGTAAAAGCGTTTAAAGAAGAAAAAGCGAGATTGTCAGAAATTTCGTTATCTTTATAAATTAGAGAAAATCAAAATCTGGCAAATGATTTCATGTAATCCATTCAAACAAAGTTGATTGTAATAAAATTGTTTCCCTTTTCTGAAAAAGCAGTAATATTTTAGCGTTAACGTAATACATTCTGATACACTATTTTTATTGAAATATGTAATAAAAAATACAATAATCCTAATTTTGAAATAATTATAGAGGGCTTTAATTACAAGCGATTTTGATTAGTGTATAAAAAAGTGTTGTAAGAATAAAGTCGATGTATGCGATATAAAATTTAGATCGTGAGGTCAAAACAAGTTTTAAAATAAGAAGCTAATCGTTAACCTTGATCAACGGAAAGGATAAACAATGAAAAAGTTGATATTATTATAGTAGATGAAAAGATTAAAAGCTACCACACTTCAACTGACGCTGGATGCATTTATTTGCAGAAAAAAAAGTCGGAAGTGTTCTGTCTCCCTTTGTCATTCTCATATGTCAAAGTCGGAAGTCTTCTGTCTCCCTTTGTCATTCTCATATGCTTATACATGCGAACACCTCTTACGAATGGTAAAAAATGCGCTTAATAGTTGCGTAATTAATTATTCACTGTCATCCACAAAAATACTCTTAAAAGTTTCCAAAGTTACCTTTTTTCATTTCAATGGTTTTTCTCCATCATATTTTTGGTTTCATAATTTTAAAATTTTCTGGGTAAAACTACTAAAATTGTTATCCGAAGAAACACAGTGAAACCATTGAAAGGTAACGGGCTATTTTTCCTCCGAATAAGTTATCATCGAAATGTAATTTTAATTAGGTATTTAATTTATAAGTATATGTGAGTATTCAAGATATTCAACTTTCATAACATTCAATATTACTTTCGAAGATTCAATTTTAAAAAATATAAGTTTGTGCAAGAACCTTTATCATTTGGTTTCTCTTAGAGATTTGTGAATACTAACGGTATTGAACTAGAATTTTTATACAAGTTGGACTATATATCTGGCTCTTAAGTTATGAAAGAAAATTACGCTACGTTTCGCCCATGCGCAGTAAAAAATTCTCAATGTGTGGTTTCACTGAGAAACCAATAAACGAGAAAGGGTTACAAGAAACACCACCTATCTCGATTTTTTGAAATTTCAAAGAGGAAGAAAATACTCGATTTGTTGAAATTTCAAAGAGAAAGAAATACTCGATTTTTTGAAATTTCAAAGAGGAAGGAAATACTCAATTTTTTTGAAATTTCAAAGAGGAAGGAAATACTAAATTTTTCGCAACAAATAACGAATACTTTAAATTTTTTTTTACATCTAGTTGGAACATAAGACCACATGTTTCTAGCAGATGTGAAAGAAATTCAGAAATAATCGTTATTGGTTGCGAAAAATTGAGTATTTTTTTCCTCTTTGAAATTTCAAATAATTATTTAAAAAATAAAAATTTTAATAGACCACGTTTTTAAAACGGACTAAAAAGTATAAAATAATTTCTTCTAGCCCCATACAGATTTATAACCCCATACAGATTCAAAACGAAAAACGTGGGGCGCATGTAATAGATAATTGATGTATAAATAGTTTATTTCACTCACTAACAATTTTATTGCAATGGAAATGATATGAACTGTTGCGTGAGTTTTCTCAACGACAGCTACTCCCTACACTCCTTACTATTAAATATTGCATGCGCCCCACGTTTTTCGATTTAAATCTGTATGGGGTTATAAATCAGAATGTGGCTAGAAGAAATTATTTTATACTTTTTAGTCCGTTTTAAAAACGTGGTCTATTAAAATTTTTATTTTTTTAAATAATTATTTTCTGCTTTTTAGTCTTCTGTGTGTGAAATTTTGCAATCGATTTTAAACATCTTGATGAGATTATGACGGAGACATGTGGCAAATTTCAGGTTTATTTCAGTTTCTCTTCACCTGATCATAAATAAAAAATTGTTATTTTCCTGAAAAAGTAAGTTATGTGACGCAGAGACCTTTTAGATATAATGAAAAACGTACTGCGCATGCGCAAAGATATGGTTAAAATATGGGATGCTTCGATGGCCCCATGGGCCATCCTTGTACCCAAGAACCAAGTCTGTAATGTTAATAGTTTTCGAGATATAATGAAAAACGTCCTGCGCATGCTCAAAGATATGGCCAAAATATGGGGTGCTTCGATGGTCCCATGGGCCATCCACATACCCAAGAACCAAGTCTGTAATGTTAATAGTTTTCGAGATATAATGAAAAACGTATTGCGGATGCGTAATGCAAAATATGAAATGACAGACAAACGGACAGACAGACAGACAAGAAAGCGAATGAATAATGCATTGCCATTTAGTTCTGAACTATGTTTAAAGTTTCAAGTCTCCAGCTCATCGGGAAGTTAGTTTAAAATCGATCGCAAGATTTGTACCGAACAGACAGACAGACAAGAAAGCGAGCTAATAAAAACGTGGTAAAAATTGAGATAGGTGGTGTTCACTGTTAAGTGACGAATAATAATAATTTTTTTCATCATACTAGTTTGAAATTCATGAGATTTGTCTATAATTTCCGCAATTTCTAAAAAAAATATTTTGATTACAGCGATTGCCCACAAATGATTGTGTTTAATGGATGAATGACAATGGAATTCTAAATAAATATACAATAACTAAATAGGTATATATTTTCCCCTTGGAATATTTAATTAATTAGAGAGAAATATCATGAATCCTTTATTTTTACTTTCTCGTATACGAAGTATACAAAGAGAAAGTATTGTAGTCGTCAAAAAATTCGAACTCGAGATTTTGACGAATCTCCACGTTTTAGACCTCCCTGAGTCCGAAAAACACAATTTTGGAATTATGTCTGTGTGTGTGTCTGTATGTCTGTGTGTGTGTGTCTTTGAGCACGATAACTCGAAAACTATTAGAGATACAGGGATGAAATTTCGTATGTGAACTTGACACATAATTTGAAGGTTTCTATCAAAGTTTGGACAAAATCCGTCAACGGGAAGTCTGTCTATCTGTCTGCCCGCGGTCATGTGAACACTATAACTCAAAAACTTGAATAGCTAGATGAATAAAATTTGGTACACAGTTTTATCATCATGAATGTAGGTCCGTATAAAATTTTGGGCCAAATCAGTCAAAGTGTTGACTGTCTGTCGGTCCGTATAATTTACTTTTGAAGAGAATCCGTTATCTCCACGCGCAAGCGTACAGGAAGAGCGGAGAGGAATTTCATTACGGAGTAGCGAATTACGTCAGTTTGTCCTTGAGCCGGTAAGAGAGGAAAATCGTTACGCATCTCTTTGAAATTCTTTACCTAGATATTTTTCAATCACTATAATGAAAAACTTTTTGGTAGTCATTGGATTCTGGGTAACAATAGGTTCAATTTTTTTTAGCAGCGCGGGGGAAGGGGAAACGGCACCTTTTTGGGGAAGTATACGAGAAAGTTTAGGGGAGAACACTCCCGCTGGTTTAACAAATAAAGAGTACGGTTTTACCGAAATTAAGATTTTTACTAAATATTATAAGTAAAATATCTCACTTAGAAATTGTTACTAATTAGTCATGGAACTAAATATTGATAACCTTCTTGTTGCGTTTTGTTTGCTTATAGCCGTTAAAAAATATCAAAAAATTGGAAATGTTTTCTTCTCTATTTTCTTGCACTCTTCCGCATAAGGACGTTTATAATAATTTAGGGTTAAAAATTATTTTTTTAGCCTGTATGTAACCAAAGACTTCCGACGGACATCGATAAAAATGCTCTAATACCTTTCGAAATTACCTTCCCCAGTGACGCAATACCACTGATGTTTTTACATTTTGTAATTTTTTTCAGCTGATAAGAAAGCTTTTTATAATGTTATCTTAAAATTCTACAAACTATCCAAGCTATTGATGACAATTTTATAGCCGAATTGTTTTTCTCTTATTTTCACAATATTAAAAAAAAAAATCTTAATTATAACCATAACAACGTGCGCACAAATAAAACAAACAAACAAATGTATTCACAATTTTTACTAGACGGTTTCACAACGAACATATGAGTATTTTAGGTGTGTAAAATAATATTGCCTAGATGTTAATGGGAAAAAAACCAGATAAATAAATAAATGAAATATGTATAATATATATATTGCTTTTATACAACATGAATAGCAACGCTATATTAAAATGGATTTTGTAAATATGGCATTTTTTACGTAGATTATTATGAAAATCGAGTTATTATACGTTCATCATTAAGTTACCAGATATGGTACCAAAATAGATATACCTCTAATTTTGTTGTAATAATCAGGTGACAAATAACATCTATCTTGATCGTTAAGTTTTAAAATTTTTATAAGTGTTCAAATAATTTAGTGTTTGAAGTAAAATTCATATTTTAAAATGCATCAGACAAGCAAAGTTGCAGACATGTAACCAAAAGAATTATTAAAAATCAGAAAAAACACGAAACGCGTATTTTATAATGTATATATATACCAACAAAATATACCAAAATATATATACCAAAACATGACAAATTGAAATTTCCTTATTCTCATTAATGATATTTATAAAGCTAGGATTCAGAGGATTGTTAAAAATAAAAATAGAAAAGCTAAAGAAGACGTTTTATATATGACAATAGACTTTAAACATCCTATTTTTGATGCTTTCAATTTCAACCGAATCTTTGAAGAAACACTTGATTCGTTCCCACTGAAAACCTTCAAACTTGGCATATCCTTCAAATATGACATTCCTCTTGGTCGTAGGGTTTTTAATTATAATTTCTTCTGTAAAAACATTGATAGCAATCGAAATTCTGCGCATTGTCTCTGCAATGAGGAGGAATATAGGAGTTTCGTGGATCCCCACCATAAACACATCATTACAGGTAATTTAAATATAATTCAAGATAGTGAATTACGAAAACTTTTGGAAAAAGGTACAAAATTTCGTCCCATTTTTCGAATGAAAAGAGAACAGTTATTAAAAAGCTTTCTTAAAAATATTGATTGTTTTTGTTTAAAAATTTCTAACAATTTCGATATTCCTCTTTGTTTCTTCATAGACTGGAAATGGCATTATTATTTCAAATTTAAAGACTTTATCAATAAGAATTTCTATAATTTCTATAAAAATTACAGTTATTATTCCTTAAAAACAATAAACGAAAAAATCAAAGAAATACAAAAACTTTTCATTCTAACTCCTATCGATAAAGCTTCAGGCAATTTCTCAATTATTTGTAAACAATTCTATCTTGAACTCTTGGATAAGGAACTAAAAACCTCTGGAACATTTAAATTATATAAATCTAATAGCACCACTGTACAGAAAAAAATCCGTGCTTTAAATAAAAGAATTAATTGCATAAACAATAATATGACCCTTCCATATATTACAATCTATCCAAAATTCCACAAACAACCTATCAAGTTCAGATTTATCACTTGCGGAACAAATACGTACATGAAAAAAGCCGGAGAATCATTCTCTAAGTACCTTAATATTATTCTAAGTTTTATAGAAAAAGAAAATTTTACATGGATTATTAAAAATAATACTAAAGTAATTGATTTTGCAAAAAACAATGTAATTACATATATTGAGACATATGACTTTCAGGACCTGTTCACTAGCATCCCACTTAATAAATTAAAAGAAGTTTTAATGCATTATTACTATGACTTGAAAAACTTGCTAAATTGCACAGAAGCGTATTGGTTAAACATTATTAATTTATGCATCTTCAACAATTTCATCTCGAATGGCGAAAATATTTTTTTACAGATTAAAGGAATTCCACAGGGGTCTTGTTTTTCTTCTTTAATTGCAAATCTATTTCTTCACTTTTACGAAAAAGATACAGTTTTAAGTTTAAATTCAGCTTTTAGATATATAGATGACATCCTGATTTTTAATTTTAAAAATTTCTCTACAGTTAGTGGGAATATTTATCCTGAAGAATTAAAATTAACAAAAACTAACGATAATAATGTTAAAGCTATTTTTCTTGATCTTGATATTGATTGTCAAAACGAATTAAATTTAAGCATCTACGACAAAAGAAATGAATTTAAATTTAATGTTAATAGGTTCAATTTTTGGAATTCTAATATCTCTGTTATGATCTTTAAAAACACAATATTACATCAATTACTAAGGATTAAAAATATTTGTAACAATTCAGAATCAAAAAAAAAGAAACAAATCGAACTTTTCAAATACAATCTTAATTCCAATAAAATTCCCATTTCTCTCTTTTTACCTTTATTCCACAGCGTCCTGTAAAAAAAAACCCTTCCTATTTTTGCCTTTATTCTATTTGCCTCTGATCTATTTTACAGTTAGTCTCATTTTGGTTTATTTGTCTTTTGTCTACTTATCTACTGATACTCGGAGAAAAGCTCCTAAGACCTCACTGACAACAAAAGGTCTCTAAGACTCTTCACTCATAGTAAAACATTTTCCAAAACTGTGACGTTAAAAGTTAATTGTCAACCACTTCAATCGTTGTCATGTCAGCACTTTTAAACGGTAGTTCGTGACGCGTGGTTCTGCATTGTCTCTTCAATGGTGGATTTTTGGGTGTGTTTTGACACCTTTTCTTCGTTTTTTTGGGTGAGTTTTGACACCTTTTTCTTCGTTTTTGTTTTGTTTTGTTGGTTTTGGGGTCGGGTTTAATATGTTTTGTTTCTAATGGACTTGGGCTTTTATTATATTTTTATTTCTTTCTCAAGTGGACTTGGACTTTTTGCTTTTTTTCAAACTTTGGTTTTTGTTTCGGTGTTCCGGGGAAACAAACTCTTTTTGGCATTATTGCTAGAGTTTTGTGTTCAGAAAACGCCGAATTTTATGCTTGCGCCCGTGCGGGATTTCCCTTGCTGATGACGCGTCCCGGACGTTGGCGTTTTTGTTCCTTTTTATTATTATTTTGGTTTTTCTTTTACAACGTGTTTTTAATGTTTTCTTTTATTAATATATATATATATATATATATATATATATATATATATATATATTAGGGTGTCCCAAAAAATGAAAGTCGTTTGTTTTTTTCGCATACCCTCTTATTTTTTTCCTTTTATGTCAAAAGAATTAAAAATAAAGTTTCATGTAATTTGAACCACAGCAACCCGTGCCGACTTGCATCTAAACGTATCAATCAGTACTTGTGTATTTAAGACAGCGAACGCTGGCACGTATCAGCCTGACACGTGTCTGTTGCGAAGATGCAAATGGTAAAGTGTTGTGGTAGGTGGCAGTAAGTGTTTGTATAATTTTCAATCAGTGAACAGAACATGGCAGTGGAATTGCGTAGTTCTAAAAAAGTAATATTTTTAATAGGGGACATAAAACATCAAATAACGGTTTCAAAACTTCCCTCTAATGGACAAGTTCTCATAGTTTTGTTTAACAATATTCGAGAAGTGAATTTAACTGTTAATGAAAGAGCAAATCTCGCTATTCGCGAATGTATTGTCCTTTGGCAAAAGGCACGCATGCCTACCAAATCGTTGACAGATTGTATGAGGCAACTGGTTAAAATGTATCAATTTTGGAGGGACTCACAAAAAAATGCAAAGATATTACAAGACGTATTCAAGCGGCGACAACAAGAATTTATAAGTAATTTAGACAATTTGTTCGACATTGCACACGCTGATGCACTTCAGTTAATGAAAATAGAGGAAGATAGAATGCTCTTACAGCGCCAAAGAGAACCGGGCCGACCTGGTCATTTAGGTGGAGTGAATGAAAAACGGACCGACGAAGAGGAAAGGGCGCGACTTCGAGCTGTCAGAGAAGAAAATCGGCGAATCAAATATGTTTCCGCTTCAACATTCTCGGCGTCATAAGAGCCATTGCAAGAAGATTCCTCTTCAAATTCTAGTAAAAATATGGATTCAGAAGATTTCCCAACACTGATCGAAAGCTCAGAACCTGGGACAAGTAAATCAGTAAAGAGGAAAGATTTTAATACCTCAAAGTTAGTTGTTGCATTAGACAGGTGTCGGTTAAGTATGCGAGATTCTGTGGTTATTCTTGAAGCTACTATTGATGCACTTGGATGTAACATTGACGAATTTCCGATAAGCAAGTCTTCAATTCAAAGAATCCGAACAGAAAAACGGAAGGAACGCGCGGAAAATATAAAAATTGATTTCCAAAACAAGGTACCTGATGTAGTGACCTTACATTCGGATGGCAAACTGTTGCTTGCTTTGCGTGCTCGAAAATCGAAAGAGTAACGTTTGCCTATAGTTACTTCATATGGACTTAAAGAACAACTCATTGCTGTGCCGAGACTGGATAATTCTACAGGCAAAGAACAGGCGCAAACTTTTTAGAAGGCGATCTTAGATTGGAATTTCGAAGACAAAGTCCAAATTCTCAGTTGTGGTACTACGGTTTCGAATACAAGTCGTTTTAATTGTGCTTGTGCGCTCCTCGAGCAAACATTTTACAGGGAATTGCTTTTTTTCGCTTGCCGTCATCATGAACTGGTATTAAAGGCCGTATTCGAAGTGAAAAATAAACAAGTGACAACAAGCCCCGATATTCCACTCTTTCAAAAGCTCAAAGATAATTGGAAAAATATAGATATCACTAAAATACAGTGCTATAGAGAAACAATGGAATTGTTCCGAACCGTACCCGAACTTGAAAATTTGTTTGACTTTTACCGCGATGAACTTCACAATGTTATGATCAGAGATGACTGTCGAGAGTTGATCGAACTTTCTATCGTATTTTTAGGTGGAGATGAAGAAAAGAAATTTAAAATCAGACCTCCGGGTGCAGCATGCACCAAGCTAGATGGATGGCCCGAGCGATTTATTCCCTAAAACTATCGTTATTTAGTTCTCAGCTGAAATTAAACACCAATGATAAGGGAGTACTGTTAGAAGTCTGCTTGTTTATAGTGACAATCTAAGTTAAACCATGGCTTCAATTCATTTTGGCAGTTAAAGCACCCTACAAAGATTTGTGCTTTTTGAAGTCTTTGAAAGTTTACAAAAATGTGAATGAAAGTATCTAGAAAGCTGCTTTACAGAAATTTAGCCAGCATTTATGGTATTTCACTGGTGAAATAGCAGTCTTAGCACTTTTTGATGATGATGTGGACGAAGAAACAAAATTAAAAATGGTATCAAATTTACATAGAGAAAATTTCTCGACCCATGGGAAAAGATACATTCCATCGAAGGAAGAACTTTGTGGTTCATTGTATGGTGAGTTTGATTTATTGATTTTGTAGCTGTTTATTTAGTTATTTATTTATATCTCACAACTGTTACCTGTTATTTTATTTTTTACAGAGAAAAGTATCAATGATTTCATGTCAGTCAAAAGCCAGTCATTGTTTTCTAGACTCAAATTTGATGATAGTTTTCTCAACAAGAGTCCCTTTTCATGGGCGAATAACGCTTCGTTCCTAGACGCTAGAAAGACGGTCTCAATGCTGAGAGCAGTGAACGATACAGCTGAAAGAGCGGAAAATGATGCAGGACTTTTATGACTTAATAACGGTTGAGGAGGAACAAAAACAATTTTTGTTACGTTGCATACAAGAGTACATGAAGATCTATCCTGACTGAAAAAAACAAACATTGAAACGAAAATATGTACAGTAATGTTTCTTTTACTGTAATATGGTAATGAATATCTGCCTTGAATAAATTAATGTCTTATGTACCAAGAAACATACATTTCACAATCTTTCCATAGTATTTATTCCCGTACAAGATTTCACGTTCAAGTTTGACCTAAAGTTGGCGCGGGTTACCGTTATCTTATTGCAATAATACTTTTTATTTATGTTTCTGAGGTGAAATAGAAAAAAATAGAGGGTATGCGTATTCGATTTTGCAAAAAAAAATTTCCCTTGTATCTTGGGACACCCTAATATATATATTATACCATTAAAACTCGAATAACATTTTCATCATATACACCTATTAAACCCTCATTTGAAATTAAATATAAAAAACAATATAACCTTATATTATTCGCACAATGAAATACAGAAAGATAATAAGATTAAAAACTATTACTATGAAAAAGACAACCCAGATATGGAATTCCAACAATCAAATGCCAATCGACCTTAGGAATCGATTATGTCACATTATTTCGCAATTTATAGGCGCCAACCTTCTGTGAGGGCCAATTGTTGGTAAAAGTCAACAAATATATTAAGAAAAGAACGAGAAAATTAACTAAATGCTTACTGATTCAAAGTCATAGCAATAAATGCCAAAAGCTAAACACGAAATACAGTTCCGAATTTATTGTGAAAATATTATAACTAAAATATGCTATATATACTATATTAAGTCATCATTAATAAATTAAACAGTAAATTTATATTTTTTTAAAAAACGTTCATATTATATATATATATATATATATATACATATATATATATATATATATATATATATATACATAATATTTACAGAATAAAAACAATTTGATAGGATAGTAAAAAAGTTTCAGAATAAAATTTGAACAAAAATTGATAGGGTATTAAACGATAATTCCATGAAACTAAATTGCAGCAAATGATGCTAAATGAACAAATGATGTAGCAAAGTACTTAATGTTGTTATTTATAATGAAAAGCCGTTTTATTTTAATTACTCACCATTTTATGAAGGCGAAGACCACTATAACACCAGCAAGAATCCATGTAAAAGTTACGGTTTCAAGCATTGTTAAAAGTAAGACGTGAGCAAGTGTTTGATGTTATCCAGGTTCTTCCAACTGACAGCCTTGAGTGTCAAAATATTACCCTTTACCCTGCATCAACTACGCTTTCTTTTACTCAACGTTTTTCCCGATTAAGAAAAGAGAACAAAACAAACTGCATCATCTAATTTCAGCCGAGCTCTACGTCACCGAGTTCGCAAACGATAATTTACTTTATGACGTAACTGGCGAGCGCAATCGTAAAGAATCATTTCCAAAGTAACCGCAACAGCAAAGAGATGTAGCCTTCTCACTTTTTCTCTCGCACATCAAGTCAGTAGGAAAATGTTTTGCATATTTAAATTATATTATCGTCGTCCGCTACAACATTCTGGATATTATAATCTTACTATATTAATTTTATAAGTAAGGTCAGTTTAGTTTAGTTATATTAACGTTTAGTTTTGATACAACACGAGCGCTATTTTGGGACCGACCTCGTCATTTTGAACCGCGGTCTTATAGCGGGGACGACACCTGAGCTGGAACTTCACTCTCCAAACTTCCGCACTACACCAGCGGGAGGATCCCTATTAGTGCAAAATATTTTACGATATCTCCACGATGTTGTTACGATATTCTGAATACCGTGCAACATCGTAAAGATATCGCATGGATGTTGTAGAACATTTTGTGATAATAGGGACGTTTCATCCACATCAGATTTAGCATTGTGATGTTTCCTTCCCTCGAGCACCATTCCCGCGGGAAAAAGAGTCCAGTCCTTTCATGTCAGCCGCAGACCGTAGGACAGCTGCACCTGGTGATCGTTAACGAGACGTGTGCAAAAGTAATGGCTTCACACAGAGAACCGCCACAATGCCGAGGAATCAATATCTGTCAGAGAGCGCATTAGCGGTACCCTTTCGTGTCACACCTGTATAGCCCCGGTGGTGGCAAAACTCAAGAACCTACCCCATGGTTAGATTTGACCACTGGGAAGATGGAAGGTTAGTCGCTGTTAACCTGTAACTGGAGTACGATTAGCCAGTGGAGTGAAAGGAAGGCGGAGCCCCACCCTTTGAGGTAGTGAACAAAACGGTATGTTGGAGGGAGAACAAAAAGGCGGTGAAGAACCCGGATTAGGGGTATAGAACTGAGTTTCAGGCTCCGGAGCACCGAAAAGTGCTGTGTGATCAGCTCGGATTTAAAGTCCCGAATTAATTCGGACTTTGTAAGCAACACGGAGAAATCGGCATTTTCCCGAACTCCCGGCTCATCAACTTGCGAGCACTCCTGTAGTCTCGTGGTTAGGTATCACGTTGATAGGTGGAAGCTATCCATCCTGTGATGAATTTCTTCTTTGGTGGACTATTATCACACTGAACTGTAACTTCTAGAACTATGATCCTAAGGATTGAAGCTTGTAAATAATCCATTAATCTAGACTTCTATGCAAGAATTGTTTTCTTAATTATTGCTGTACCAATAAAAGTACTTAGGTCAACCTAAGCTTCGCATTAATTTGGTCACACCTAGGTCAAGACACTACAGCATGCACCGGGCCCACAACCAAGGAGGATCTCAGTGGAATCAGGTTTCGAACCTGGAACCCTCCGGACCGAAAGCCGATACCTTACCATTAGGCGACCGTGGCTCCAATAAGTAATGACATATTCGTTACAGCTACGAATCTATTTTATGCCACTAAATGAAAAAATTTGCCATTCCCAAGAAGATTAGAATCAGTGATTAGATGATATAGTGCTGGGTTTTCTTCTTTGTCTTGGATTTGTCCTGGTTTTGAAAGGAAAGACCTCGGATTGTCCCATTTTTTTTTACTGCTAGGTAAATGGGTAATCAAAAAAATTTTGAAAGAAATTTAATTTTAATAAAATTTAACTTTTTAAAAATCAGATACTGCAGAATATTCCTTTTCCATATTTACTTTGCGTAGATATTGATCATCCTATTTTTTGAATGAAACTTATTCGGTATAGTACTTCTGCACGTTATTTTGGCTCTGATATTGTGCTCTGACGTCACGTGATTCTTTATCCAGCAAGATGCTCATTGGATGCGAAAAATAACTTTTGGAAGTAAATAAATCTGGAATTTGGCGTGAACGTAAATTGTCTTATTAGTTCATTTCAATGTTAGTAATTACTCTCACTTATAGATTCTTGCTCTCTTTAGTTGCAATAATGAAATGACCAGAAATACCGGATTATCCTAGAATGCTCATAGGATGCGAAAAGTAAATTTTGAAAGTAAATAAATCTTGCATTTGACGTGAACGTAAATTGACTTATTAGTTCATTTCAATATTAGTAATTTCTCTCACTTATAGATTTTTGCTGTCTTTATTTGCAATGATCAGATATACCGGATTATCCTAGACGGTTCCGGTTTTTCTTAACTCTTTATCTTATGCTTGATTCTTTTATTTTATATTGAACAGCGGTGGCTTGGATGTAAGGTTTCGGGGCTGGAGGGTTCTACGTTTAAGACCAGAGTACATCGAAGAGCCGCCGTGTAAGCGGATCTGGTGCACGCTAAATCTGTTGAGGCCTTATGTACCCCACTGGCTTGATGCGGAAGTTTGAAGAGGGGGATGCCGGATCAGGTGTCCACCTCGCCATCTGACCGCGTTTTAAAATGACGTTGTCCGTCTTAAAGTATCCCTCCTGTTGCTTCAAAACGGGACTCAAATGTAACTGAATTAAATAAAACATTTTTTATGTTGCAAAATATGCATACAAATTATTTGATTAGTTATAAAGATTTCATTGCAATTATTAAGTTGTATCCATAAATTATTTATGAAAGTTGAAAACATCTAAAAATAATTTGTTTTCTTGTATTTACCGAGAATTCCCTAGCGTGTTATCGACCTGTATTTTAGTTTCCGGGGAATTTTTTACTCTTAAATTATCATAAAAATTGTTTGTAATCATTAATTTATAAATAGAATTCACTTCTGTTAATATGGCAAGTGAATCAATCAATTCAGTTAATTTAAAACTGTGGAAGCTGCTTTAGAAAACGTAGCCAAATTTTGAAATAATCGAGACAACGAACTTTGATCAACGATTTCATGTATTTTTTATTCTGCTTGAATGCCAAAGTCTATGTTGCTGCCTCTTACAGAAACATAAAAAAAATAATAAGAAAAACAATGTTATCAGGATCACTTGATAACAATCTAAAAAGTTATGCCCGCATGTCAGCACAGAGAAGCAATGAAGGGTTATCTCTCTTTTAATCATGGCCTTAACAGTTTTGTTATGATTAGCGGATAGCACACACTAAACAACTAATTGTAGCATTTTTGATTTTGAAATTGCTTCTGTTGTCATCACAAACCTAAGCCATTGGGAATGTTCTCCCTTCTATACCTTTTTGCACAATAAGGGGCGTTTTGTGTTCATCTTCGTAGTATAGTGGAGAAAATCCAGTAGCATTTTGAACCTCTTTCCGTTGCCCGACTAAATTCAAAATTTGATATACAGTCGGACCTCTGTTTAACGAAGTCGCTAAATCCCGAAAAAAATTTCGTTATATGGAAAATTCGTTAAATAGAGGTTCACCTTTTAAGATACTTTAAACTTCACAAAACAGATTTTAAATTCATAAACACTAAATATTATTAAAAAAGTAATTAATCCCACCTTTATTTTATAAATTAATATCCATTTGTTTTATATATTTTACCCATCAAAAAGAAATCTGCAAGGAAAACAAGAATAAAGCAAAACATTGTCCGGGATTACACTGTATTTTCAATTTAAAAAATAATTTTATATTAAAATTAATGAATTTTAGCATTTCATCATACGAAGGTTTGTTGATTTCCGTATCATGATCATTTCCATCTTCATCATTTTCGTCTTCATCGCTGTATTGTTTTTATTTTTCACGCTGTCTTCTTCAAAACTGCCTCATCCACATCTTCATAGACACATGTTTTTAAACGTTTTGATCAAGAATTCGATGAATCATAATTTTGTATCTTATCGCGATTTTTTTTTTATTATGGTTGATAAGCTGTTTGGAGGAATACCAAATTTTGAAGCAATATCCTTTTTTTTTCACACCTTTATCCACCTCATGAAGAATTTAATTTTTTTTTCTTTGAAGCTCAAGCACTTTCGCTTTGACATTTTCCAGCTTCAAGGTCATTGATCACCATAAAATGTGTTAAAAGAAAAAAATAAGTTTGAAATGTTTAGAAATATTTTGAGAAATAGGGAGAAAAAAACATATTGGACCACAAGAAAAAGTTCGTTAAATAGAGAATGCGCTTTGCTATTTGGAGGTTATTTTACGAAGAAATTCGCAAAATGTTCTTGGTTCCAAGAAAAAGTTCTCAAAATAGAGAAATTCTCAAAATAGAGGTTCGTTAAATGGAGGACCGACTGTATATCTATGAGGATGTGGATCCAAAAAAAGTTTACAAGGGTAATAAAAGATTATTTATTAACACAAAAAGGGAATTAAGAGACATACTTGCCGATCACTTTTCCACACAATCACCAAATATATTTAGGCATTTATCTGAAAGCAACACCAACTAGTTTTACACGAATTGGTAGAAATCACGTCCTGCCCATTGAGCAAGTTCTCCGCAACTGTTTTCACATCACTTTTTGACGAGAATCTTGTTGCAGATACGTGTTTGGAACCCAGATTGGGTGCCGAATCTGGGCTGTCTCGGGTGTGGCTCCAGACTTCACACTTGAACTTTTGCAGCAATTCTTGAGTTTTGCGAGCAGTATGGGTATTGTCATGCAGGATGATGACACCATCACTCAACAAGCCATTACGTTTATGGCGGTTGGCTTCACGATAGCCCAGTGATTATTTCCTTTTTGCAGAAATTAAAGGAACACTTATATGGAATAAAGTTCTCTTCAAGCAGTGATATGAAAACAGCTGCCGAGAACTGCCTCAATAGGCATTGACATGACTTCTACCAAACAGGATTAAACAAGTTGGTCCTGCGTTCAGATAGATGCCTAAATAGATTTGGTGATTATTTGGAAAAGTGATCGGCAAGTATGCCTCTTAATTAATTCCCTTTTGTATTTTCTGTCTAATGTTAATAAATAATTTTTATTACCCTTGTAAACTTTTTTTGGATCCATCCTCAAACAATAATGGTGTCCAGACTACATATTGTTTGTTGCATTGTCCAAATTAGATGCAGATGTACAATTTTATTGTCAAGATCATGTAGTAAAAATTCACTCGTCTAGCTTCTCGCATTTCTGAGTTTCGCGTTCACATTCTGTCAAACAGAAAGAGAAATTCAACCTTTTTCAAGGATTTGGTAAAAAATTTCATTACACACCTATAATTTTCTTAATAAAATCGTATGACAATTTTCATCCATCTCTTTCGTTGCGTCTTTGAGTTCTGATGTTCTAGTGAACTCGGAGGACAGACATATTGTCGAGAAGGATTATTATAAAGGATTAAGAGCAAATACACAAAGCACAAAAAGATTAAGAGCAAAAATACAAAACGCAAAGAAAGCGGATTAGTTTCATTGGCAACCCATCGGCTAGATCGCTTACGTCATGGCAAGCGTTTCACGTTTTTGAGTTGTTTACATACTTCGCAGATTTTTATAAAACTTAAAAATATTTAAATATTTAATTAAATAATAAAATGTTTTAATTAGGATCATTTCAATTAGTAAAAAAATGACAAATAGAACTTGGGTTTATTTAGTGATTATATATTTTTCCGATCACATAATTGAGAGATTTTTTCCTTTGCCTTATAATAAAAATCGTTTGCATGGAATTTTTGAAGTTGCTTGTTCATATTTTGGAATTCATCGTTTGGAATGCTGTCATCACCTGCACGATGGTTTCCTTGATGCGCCGCATTGATCATTTTTCTTTTTCATATATTAAGAGCGTTTCATGCCAAGTGCAAATATTAGAACTGAGTACGTCTTACTTTTTTACTGTTACTGGCTCTGAAGAACATTTGCCCTTAGTAGCTTTGCTACTAAGGGCAAATGTTCTGCTGCTTCATTAGAGTAATGAAAAGAAGCTGATTCCGTACATTCACTAAGCTACCGAATCTACTAGGATCCCGCTTTACTGAAAGCGAAGCCGCTGATGTTTTTCCTAGGTTAAAAAAATTTGCCCGGAGCAAACTTCAGATTCCGCAGGCATCGCGATCACGATTTCTCTTGCTTCATTAGAATAATTAATAGAAACAGATTCCTTATATTCAATGAGGTAGGAAAGCTAGTAGTTCTGTAGAAATTCTACATTTAAAACAGGAGATAGCGCAGCGACAAACCGCAAACACAATGGGTTCGAAAAAAGATTAAAACTATAAACGATTAACTTTTAACTGTGATCGATGCACGTTTGTTGACCATTAGCATCCATCTTTCTTTGGCGACTTGGCGCCGTTTTAATAAGAGTGTGTTCCAACTTGTAGATTTCAACCAAATTCATTTTCATTATTAGTAGAGATTTATTGCATCGTCTAAGAGTTTATTTCCTTAGATTGTCGGTTCTAATGCATTCATCCTAAAATGATAAAGAGAAAACTGTGAAAACTCCAAATGGGAAACGTCAATATGACTTTCTTTCAATCGAAATCAGCTCGACACAAACTTGACAAATAAAGCATGGATAACAGAGAGTTCAATCGTTTTTATTAGAAAATTATGATAAAAATCGGAAAATTCCTTTGTTCTAAATATACAAAACTTAAAACCAATATTGGCATATATATCAGCAGTACTAATGATGAAATATGTAACTAAGAAACTGCAATGGCAGTTAAAAAGTTGGTGTACGTCAAAGCTGCTCGTTATAACAAAAGTTACCTAAAAAATCGAGGTGACAAACAAAATTCGACAGTGCTTCCGAGGTACAAGAAATAGTAAACATAATAAACAAATGCATTTATATGTAAAAATTGCATATATAAGATAAAATATACAGATTATATGTTTAAAATAATTTCAGCTCAGCGTTCAATTCGCAGATATATTTTGAAAAAGCATGCAGGATTCGTGGAATTTGGTTAGAACTATTGAGAGAAACACGATTCCGAATACATTCATTTTGACATATTAAATCATAATAATATTCTTACTATTTATCAGGTAACAATTTAAAAATGCCCAAATAGCTAAAAAGTTTCGAAGAATTTTAATAAAATGCCATAAGCATGCTGTAATCCATTATTATACAAAACAAACCTCCATCAATCTCTCCAGATTCGTATCTAGATTTAATCTTCCAATGCAGCAAAGAAAGCCTTGTGGATCACATTAACTACGCTATTTCTATCGTTCATCGAACATTCCATGTAATCTCCGTGAAAACTATGGTTTTTGTGAATGGTTTCAGCCTCCTTTTTTTTAACTAGGCGATCTTTTCCGGGGAGAGGAGGTTTAACGAGCCTAACATCGCTTCTCAGACCAACCAGAAAGATTGGTATATTTTTCCCGAAGTGGGCACGAACTTCATAAATCCAGAGATTATAAACACACCTCAGAGTCTCATAGTGCCCGATCGAGAAACATAGGAGAATGACATTTACATCGCTCGGGTAACTCTCTCTGCGTTCAGGACAATTAGGACCAGGATACAAGTCGATCAATCCCACATCTACCATGCGATCCTTATATTTCATTCGTACACGGTATAGTTCAAAGATACCTAATTCTTCATGAGCTGCATCATAAGTGCTGAGATACGTTTCGATGAGAGTAGTTTTACCGATGCCAATTTCTCCTAAAATTAATATTTTTACAGATTTGCGACATTCACTGGAATCTTTCCCGATGCAGGAACCGTCGTTTTTGGTCGCCATGTTTCTCAAGAGTGAAAAAAATGTTAAGCACTCGAAGAAGTAAAAATAGGGTGGACAGGATGTCTAATTGCCTACTTCTGTAGTAGTAGTAGAAGTATTTTGAGATGTATGCTCGCTGACTAGCTGCTTCATCTCTATTTATCCATCAAGCAAATAAAAATATACTAACCTATCAAAAGTTCAAATAGATCGCATACGATGAATATTTTGTAAAAACTTGGAAACAAAAGGAATTTTCTTCTTGGCATCCACTGAAAAATCGAAAAGACAAGAAAAGGAAAGACAACCGAAATGCTGACGCAAAATTTCCCTTTGATGGGAATATTCCGTGCATTCAAAGAGAATATGAATTAAAGGGGTCTATTCTGGTACCC
>BGPR01013395.1:0-26760 GCA_013235015.1 Araneus ventricosus
CAGGTCGATACATTCATCGTCATTTCCAGTCATTCCAATATTAGTTTAATCTCAGCTGGTGATCTCAAGCAGTAAACATTATTTGGTGCATCATGTATTAAATCTATTTATGCTTTATTAAAATAAAATAAATGTGAATTAAAATTTTGTTTCAGATTTTCATTATTATTAGTTCGTCTTTATTTTAGATAATTTTTTTATTCGAAATTTGTTTCAAATACATTGAAAACTAATAACATATTTTGCAAAAGAATAATTATCTATTAAAGCAGCGGGATTGTTTCCCTTTCGACTTTCTCACGTATTTACGAAATATGGCGCTTTATATGCTTAGCTTCGTAGCATAGTGAAGTAAACTGAGTGCGCAGTTTGGACATTTATCTTGTGACCGATTCGGTTATAAATCTGATACAGATTCACAATTTTGCGTAAAGACCACGCATTAAAATTTATCCATCCTAACAATTGCTTCTTTGTATTATCGTTTTCTTATACATAGGAACAGACAGACCAACAAAGCCTCAACCCTTTGAAGAAATAGTCCAAATTTGATACAGATCTATAATTCTGGTAATAAAACTATACCTTAAATCATCGCACCTTTTTAATTGTGCGGACCACCTGTTGAGTAAAAAGTATGTTGAGGCCCAGTAACTAAATATGCAAGTCAAAAATACAAACAACCACACACACACATATATAGTTAATTATTTCAATTAATCAAAACATGTGTTATATTTTCAAAATATACAAATATTAATCTAAAAATTAAAATTAACTTACCTTATCAATAATCATACAATTAAAATACAAATATTAGTTTGGTTAAAGACCACTATGAAAAAACATATTCTAGAATTGGAATTCCAACAATCAAATGCCTATCAACCTTGGGAACTGATATGTGTCGCATTAAATCTAGATTTTGTGGCGAAAAAGCCTCTGCGAAAGCCAACTGTTAGAGAAACGAAAACATAGGGGAATAAATCCCCCAAATCTTTGAAGAATAGGAAAGAGAAAGTATATAACTTATAACATACATATTCAATAGTTATAAATATTCTTAAGAGCATTATCCTAAAGACAGTTCCACATTTAAAGTAAAAATATTATTTCTAAATTAAGCTTTTAATACTGTAATAAAACACTATAAAAATAATAAATATAAATTAAATTTAACCTTTTATAATATATATATATATATATATATATATATATCAAAACAAACCACAAAAGACAAAAATTCAAAAACACACAAGAAACACAGATTTGTGTAATATTTAAAATTTTTAGTTTTTCTGAAGATATTATGTTTTATATATATATATATCAATGTCATGAAAGTCAAAAAATGTTGAAATAAAATGGAGAGACTGTAGTAAATCGGTAAAAGCGTATAGATACGCATCAGGGTAAGTAAAATCTATACGAACCCCTAAAAAATTGGTGAAATCATAATGTTTTCTGCGAATAGTGCTGGCATATAGCTAAAAACACTGTCCTTTACCCGAACAATATGATAAACCAAGAATTTGAATGAAATACAAATAAAAGAAATGAATTTACGAACCTAAAACTGAGAGATGCTGCCAACGGGAGACGTGACAAAAGAAATAACTAAGCGCGTCATGTAGGGACCGGATATATATATATATATATAGATATATAATATCAGGGATGATTAGCGCTACAAATTCTGATTTAACATGACGAGCTAGTCCGAAGTCATATCTAGCAGGCAACTTTAATTGTTGAAATTCCAAAATTTGTCTTCTTCAAGTACTGTTAGTTTTAATTCTTATATAATTCTCCATTTTAGTTTAAAGGTGACTGTATCTCTCTGTTAATATTGACATCTATTAATATTATATATATATATATATATATAAAGACTCTTGAAGCTCCCATGACTTCGACTCTTGACTAGCGTTCTGCGGCCTATAGCGCTGCCCTAAATTATATCCATCTAGCTCGATACGTTATTGTACTATCGCAATCGCATATACTGCGGCTTATAGGCATACAGACTTCTTTTAGACGGATTTCTTACAAAATTCGATACAGTTCAACAATTTTAGTGTTAATAACACATATCAAGTTTCATTCTTCTAGCCTATTCCGTTTCTCATTTGTCACGTTCGAAGACTAAGAGACAGACATAATTCCAAAAGTGTAAAAATTCTTTTTTTTTTCAGAATCAGAGATGTCTAAAAAGTCGTAATTTACCAAAATGCCAAAATTGAACTTTTTAAAATATTGCGGCATTGTTTCGATGTATGACAAAATAAAAACAATGCTATTTCTTTCAGGATGCTATTCTGATAAAGAAAATGAAGCACTTAAATACTTTATAATACTTTTAGGGCAGAAGGTTTCTTATCAAATTGTGTTTTTCATTTGGAAATTTCTATCATCATTGTTAGATTCCCATAACTTACATCCATAAGAGTTATCATTTTCCTTATCACTAGCTATTTTTTAAAAAAATCGTGAAGTAAACATCGCAGAAAACAGAAAATCGAATAAAGAATTATTTCGGCGCTTCATTTTATAGCTCAAAATTATAACTTCCTTAGAATTTTTATCATTTGGTACTCTACCATCACTAATTTGGTTGAATAAATGTATAAACAAAAATCCAACGATTGAGCAAATTCTCAGTGGTCATTAATCGGATGTAAGTTCGTAACTTACAAAATGATTACCTTCATGTAAAAATTGGCGTAATATGTATGATTCTACAGTGCTGTCAAAGGTTAGATTCATGCATGAGGATGAAGAAACAAGGCTTGTTTTCCATCAAGACTTCTTTAAATGTTACTGATGGTAGAAAAAAATCTCACAACCATAAATCACGATCATACAACCATTACATAATCTGTAAGATTGTTTAGTAATGGAAAAGAAACGAACTTCAAGATTCTTATGGTGCATCCTTCGTTTTAAGAATCATTATTTTGGAGTTCAGTTTAAAGTTGTTTTTAGAAAGAATGATTTACAGCACATATTAAGGCTTACTTAGCACAAACTTGGCCAAAACACCTTTCCCCCACGAGATGGCGCTGTTTTTTACAATGTTGTGAGATAATTATTTTATTGCGCCAATAGGGGAAAACTATTTTTTTCTGGCATCCGTGATTTTAGTCATAAATTTCCCGAAAGTGTAGGGTTAAACGAGATGATTTAACCTTCCAGCAGGGTCTCGTATTCAGGAAGTATGTTGCAAAGTATTACATATTTACATTTTGTTGTTTTACAAAAATAAAAGCAACTTTTATGTATGCAATCTGTATTTATTAGCTTTAAACCGAACGATAAATAAAAACTGCACTTAAATTTATAAAAGAACGATTTAAGTATGTAATACAATAAAAGTATCTCCTGCATATGTGCGCCTACTGGAAGGTTAAAAATTTAAAAAATTCTTTTGTGCATTAAAAATTCCCATTCTTATTCCTTTATATAAAAAAATTATATATATATATTTCATGTAAATTATTTTTATTCAGGTTTTCCCCCTCTGTGACGGTCAGAGAGAGTTGTGCCTTATTTTCAAGGAAAATATTACCCGAATCTCTTTTTTAGTTACTCAACACACAACAATTTTTCACTCAATACATTAACAGGTTTCAGTAACTTCAACGCGGTGTAGTATTTTTGAACTTTCTCTCCCCTCAATCAACAAATTTAATTTATAGAAAAATTCTCGCGTGGATAAAATTTTTATGATGAAATTGTGAATAAAATCATCTTGCCCTTCTAATAGCTAGATCTAGGCAGAATGCTCTAATTGTTCCTGATAATCTGGTGCCTTCAAGCGGTGAACTACCTTTGGGTTATAAGCTATAAAAGAAGTTGAAAGAGAGGTGCTTTGCGGAAAGTAAGATGCCAGTGGAGAGGTGCATCTACTTCCGTTTCCTACAGCGCACTATTTATTTACATGTTTTGTTTCGTTAAGTTTGTCGTATCATTGCCACATCCAGGGCCGCCAAAAACCGAATCGGGCCCCCAAACATAAAAATAAATCACTAAAAATGGTAAATAAACAAAATTCCATTAGCAACAACCGTATGACAATGCAACTTCACTCTTATTGAGAATTAATCGGTAAGATATTATCTCTGTGTCCTCTGTGTGACGTGACTTGAAATTTGACCTTCTTCGTTTTCCTTCCACTTGAGAATTATGACTGTGGTAACCATTCAGCAGATTGAAGACTTTCTTCAGATTGCCCGGAGAAAAAGTATTCAGCTCTGAAATAGTCTGAATTCTAGCCACCTACTGTGGTTTAGATTAATATAGCGAGAAATTGAGCTTTATATTCAAGAAATCACGCAAGAAATGTAATTCAATTCATGCCGGTCTTATAAGCCATGGACAAAAATAAAATTCTCTTGAAAATAAGAAAGATACACTTTTCTTATCCCGGGCCTTTGCTCCCCCCTTCAAGGCCCGGCCCAGGGTATTTTGCCCCATCTAGCCTCCTCTCCAGGCGGACCTACTGACATCACATAAATTGTCCTCCACACAGTATTCAAGCAAAAGAAATGTGATGTGTCTTAGATGCAGCCTGCTCCTTTTTTTTGGCCCCTGTTATATGACACATACATAAGTAATGTAAAATTCATTTTCCTTCGTTCTTTAAAAGTCTGACTATGATTGGAATGAGCGCGCGACTGAAACTGAATCGAAAAGTTGTGTCACAAATGTTAAAAGATAGAAAAAAGCTAATTTTATTGATACGAAATCTAAACGAGGTAGTTATGGTGAGATATTTTTTGATAATGGTGAATGCATTCTATTATCATTCATTGTCTTCCTTCTAGCACTTCCTTTCTACGAATGAATAAACACTCCTTCCAGATATCATGCAAACAACATTTTCGTTTCCATCTCAATTTACAATCTCTTCCATAATCCGTTTAATACATTGATTTTTAGTGTTATGAACATTGCTTCTGATAATATGCAGTTTTTTCTAAAAACTTTTATGCTTCCAAGAAATTATTACATTTAATCTGTCGTTTCTCTTGAAGTTGTAAGAGAATGAAATTGAAAATATTTTTTAATTTTGATGTAATTTGTTTGCACGATTTACGTTACATTGCAATTTGTATCACATTTCCTGGTTTTCCTTACTACTTTTACACTTTTCCATTTTCCTAATTTAACAATAATATACTGTAGTTTATCTCAATCTAATTTATAAACTCAGGAAACATGGGAACAGTTGATTTCAAAACTTATACTTCTTATTACATTTATTACTCGGACTTCTATCAACCGAGGTCTCTGTTAACCGAGAAAAAAAATCGAACTGTAATTTTCATTCTTTAATTAGAATTTTTCAGAAAAGCATGTCAAGGTTGGCATTGGAACCGATTTGCGAGATTCAAAGTCTCGGTGATCTTTTATAACTCAAGACGCTATTCAGAGGTTAAAAACACAATTGCACTCTTAAACACTTCAATAGTGATATGAGCAAATTCGATGTATTTGCATGAAAAAATAAAAATGTGTCGGAAAGTTTCGCTATTTTCAACGGGGGAGAATATTCTTTGGAGACCATACTCAATAAACCATTTGAGAAACGCAAAAGAAACAGCGAAAAACTGTGACACTCGCGAATCCTATTGTCAAAATAGTTTCAAAAATGCATCTAAATAATTTGATAACTAAGAAAATAGTATGTTAACTTGTAGTAGCAATTGTGGACTTATTTTTATAATTTCAAAAAACAATTTTAGAAAACTTTGTAGAAAGAAAAAAGTCACGATTTAAAATTTAGTTTCAATAACAGTTTCATTTGGCGACAAAAGGAGTCTTCTAGAAAAATCCTGAACTGTGGTCCTATCTCTACAGGAAGCCAGAAATGTCATGAACCTTCTCGAAATTACATCACTTCCTACGTATTGACGTCGTTTCTGTTGAAAAGGTATAAAAGCATGCTCACAACTCAAGAGTATTCAGTTGTACTTTGCGTCAGCATTGAAGATGGTGTGCTAAAATACATTGAGAACTATTAAAAAAGCTGTGACTGAGATTTAATAGAGATCTCTGTTGTTCATTTAAATAAATGCTGCTTAGTTTTGTTACCTGTGCTTAGAGGTGTGCTAAAAAATCTGTGTGAAATAAGGATTAATTCCCGTACACCCGCTAGAAGATTTTTGTAACAATTGAAACGAAATTTTTAAACTATAAAGTCAAAATCGAAAATTTTATACTGAAAACCTTTACATTAAAATAATAGTTAAACATTATAAGCATCTAAATGTTGGCTTTTATTTAAATTCTAAATTTAACATTGAAAAATGAATAAAATTGTCATCAAAATTTACTTAATTATTTCATAACAATTTTTTTTGCTGATGGAAAAATTTAAAAGACTGAAAACTTTAAAAAATTAACGGCAAAAATACGATATTTTATTTTCAAACGAAGCACTCTGTATCTTTCTACAATAATATATTAATAATAATTGAAATTAGAAAACGGAATTATGTATTAACAAGTGTAAATGCTGCCCTGGAATTGCATAATGTTTTGCATATTTGGCCTTAAGAAGTGGCATTTTGCCTCCATGGGATGGAATAAAATGATCTGATTAAGAATCTCTTATCTAGTTAATCTGTTATTAAATACTACTTCTAGTATTTTAGAAATTGCTCATTGTCTTAGTATAGCATCTTTATACAAATTTCAATTCAATTTTAAAAAGAATCTTATTATTTTATTTTAATATACATTTTCCAGATCCAAAGTAAAATATTCATGTTGATTTGCATAAATAAAATGAAGGAAATTTATTTAGTAAGCATATTAGTTGATACTAGTTTAGTAAAATTATCAAAATATTTTGATCTGTTTTAATTAACACAGCTTCATATAAGAAAATTAAATATCAATGACTTAAAGTGAATATTTCATTCATAATTTTTATGTATGAAATTGGTATCTTTAATAAAAATAAATTAGTGTATGTTTGTGCTATATATATACAGGGTGTCCAACAAAGGACTCCCTCATTTTAAAATTAAATAACTCGGCAACGGAGATCGATAGAAGAACGAAACCAGTGATATGCTTAGTCTGAAAGCCGTAAAAATCTGATACAAAAGTTTCAAAATTAGTTATAAATGTTGCCGACAGGTGGCGCTGCAGGTTGTAATAGCTATTCAGAATCCGATAAGAAATCTATAAACTGTCCTTGGCAAGCACGAAAAATGCCTAATTTGAATCGATTGTGATGTGATTGCAACGATTACTTGCAAATGACAATTTATAGCTTTCTTCTCGAAATCTGAACTGTGATTACAACGTACAGCGCCACCTGTCGGCAACATTTATAACTAATTTTGAAACTTTTGTATCAGATTTTTACGGCTTTCAGACTAAGCATATCACTGGTTTCGTTCTTCTATCGATCTCCGTTGCCGAGTTATTTAATTTTAAAATAAGGGAGTCCTTTGTTGGACACCCTGTATATGGAATCTACTAGAAATTTTTTGTTCTTTCAGGCAGTAGTCAATGCTGGAGGTGTTTTGTCTTCAGGATCATATGAAATGCGACATAATTTTGTAAGACTTTATCTTAAAAGTATAGAATGTTTGTAAAAGCCAACACAATATATTTTTTTACAAAATTGTCAATTTGCACGAATGTTTTCTGTTTTTACATAATTTTAATTTATTTTTATGAAGAGTTAGTATAAGTCAAAAATTGCTTGTTTCACGCAAAGTGACCATAGAGTTTATTAATAATCACATAGAAAAGAAAGATAAAAGGGACAATTTTTTTTAAAATTCTTTTGTACGAATAAGGATTTTTATTTTCCTTTTTTGTATGTAAAATAATGAAATTTTGTTTTATATTTTTGCAATTGTGGAAGCGTATTAAAATGCCTATTTTATGGAATAATCTGGCAGAAATGTGCATGAATTCTTTAAAAATTTTTTTAAAATTGTAGTACTGCCTTTTGATAGATTAATTGCTACATAATATGACTTGGTAATTTAAAAGATATTAATGGAACCTTTTCTTTTTACACTCAGAAAAACTTATTATAATTATTGCTATGATGTATTGTAATTGTCAAAGTAATTTAGAAGTTAAGATTCTTTTATCGGTAATTTAATATTGAAATACAGCTGCAAATTATAAATAATACATTTATTATTATTACATACCACTACTAGTATCTTAAAAATAATTCAGTATCAGCATAGCACCCTTATGCAAATTTCGATTCCTTTTAAGAATAGTCTTATTTTTATTAGTATTTACTTTTAACATACATTTTCCAGATCCAAATTAAAATATTGGTGCTGATTTGTGTAAATAAAATGTAGGTAATTTGTTTAATAAGCTTATAAACTAATACTAGTTTAGTAAAGTCATCAAAATATGTTGATCTGTTTTATTTAACACAGCTTCATATAAGAAAATTAATTGTGAATGGCTGAAGGTGAATATTTTATTCATAATATTCATGTATTACAATGAAGTGGAGTCTTTAAAAAAATAAATTTGTGTTATATAAATGGAATCTACTAGAAATTTCTTTGCTTTTATAGGCAGACTGTCATTGTTGGAGCTGTATTGTCTTCAAGATGGCTGGTCATATGAAATGCACCATAATTTCGTAGAAATTTGTCTAAAAAGTGTAAAATAATTTATATTTAGAGAAACTCGCATATTATGATTCGATGAACTTGGATCATATTATCCTTTTTGTCATAGTTTGAATATATGATTTGATACTGCACAAATTTTCTAGTTAATTTGATAAAAAAAATTTTGAATTTTTTGTATATCTTATAATGAGTCAGTTTCTAAGTTATTGTTACCCTCTTTATGCTAACAATATTTTATTTTAAAAAAATTCTTTTGTTCTTTTATTATTCCATAAAAAGCTATAATCTAAAAAATGCCAAATTGTTGTGCATGTACCCTATGTAACTTCAGTTCCATTGATTATTGGATATTATAAGTTTTGGAGACTGTGAAGAAAATGTTTTATCTTATATTTGAGGTTATTTTACTGAAAAAATATAATCTCATTAATGTGTTGAATGTAAAATGTTCCTTATAAATAATTCTTCAAATTTAGAAAATCATAGTTTTTTAAAATACTTTTTAAATAATATGTTAGTAAATCTGACTTAAAAATGGCCAACACAATATTTTTTAAAAAACTTTTTGTCAATTTTGCATGAATAGTATGTGTTTTTGTATAATTATAATTTATTTTCATGAAGAGATGATATATGAAAAAATTCATTGTCCCAAGCAAAGTGACCATAGAGCTTATTTATAATCACCTAGAAAACAAAGAGATGAAGGAGACAAATTTTTGAATTTCTCCTTTTGTTCGAATAATGATTAAACTCGATATCAAAATTATGAACAACGATATGAAATTAACTTAAATTCTAAAAAGAAGTTGAAATATGTTTAGCATTTGTAATTTTTGATATTTAAGATATCTTTTATGCCTTTTTTTGTGCTAAGGCTTGCAAATATTTTTCCAAAAAAGAAAAATTCCTCATATATTATTTAATCAAAAATTATAATTTCATAATTGAACATTTTTCTATGCTGGGCATAATGTGTAAAGTTTGTGTTTAAGGATCATTCCATTATGTCCCGTTCTTGGTTTTATTTTCATTAGACCTTCTAATATTGTTTTTTTATACTATATGAAACAAACCACTCTGGTTTCTGGGCAGTGTTCTTTAGAAATGTTATGTATTTACAATGTTTTGTAATTAACAATGTTTGTTCAATAAAATAATTTGAGATTATTTTGAGTATTTGGTATTTGTACAGCATCTTGGTCCAAAAACAAAAAAAGGTATATAATTTTTGGGGTGGGTTGAAAAAAAATTGGAAAAATTAACTTCACAAATGATTTTCCTGAAAGGAAATTACATTCCATCAATTTTTTTATCTGGAATAAAAATGATTTTGCATTCATTAAAAAATCATTGTTGTTTTGAATATTCTGATAGAGACAGAGCAATATTAACTTAATCAACAAAAATCTATTTCCTGCAGAGTTTAAAAAAAAAATCACAAATGAATTTTCTGTATCCTGAATAAAAATTATTTTGATCTTATGTTATTGTTGAAGTTTTAAAATATTTTGAAATAGATATTATAGTAATTAATATAATCAACAAAAATTAATTTCCTTCAGTTTAAAAAAATTATGATCTGTAATAACTTTTCTAAGGAAAAAAAATATTAATTTCAAAAATATTTTATACTTCTTAAATTATATATCCACAATTTGTGAATAATTGATACTCTACAAAGAAACGAATAAATTATACTAAAATGATATTTCATATTTTACTTTTAATCTCTGTATTAAAGAAAAGGTTAATTAGTGAAAAAAACTCGTTAATTTAGAATTATATGATTCGGCTGTAAAATTAATAATATATCAAAATAAATCGGCTATTCTTTAAGTTAATAATCGTTGAAAAACGAGCTAAAAATACAATAAAAAATACGCATTTGTCATACGATGGGTATTGAAATAACTTATTGTTTACATCGTTGCCATGACGATGGGAAACGTCACGGTGACGTCACAGAATGTGACGTAGTCTGATTAGTTCCCGTAGGCTACCACAGGTGGCGTACTGTCTATGTAGAATGAAATGTTAAAGAAGTTGCCATTAACGCCTATGGGAGTGAGACCTCTGTTTCTCCTTCTCTGTGGAATAAGCGAACCACTGAAATTTCATTTACTTCGCTTTTAACCCCACATTTCGTTTACCAGCCTGGAAATAATATTCCAAGCTTTATATTAAAGAAAGGGTATGCACCAAAAAATAGTTTGAGTAATATTAATTTTGAAATTTTATATAAAGAATCTTTGTATTAAAATAGTGGTAAAACTTATTAAAAAGTTGGTAAGCTTTTAAATGCTTGGTTTGATACGTCACACAAGGTTTAAGATATCTTTGGGAAATCATTACGAATAAGATTGATTTTAAAGAATATCTGTTTAAACAAATACTTACTAAATTATTTCGTAAAAACTGTCAGTCTTTCAAATATGAATCATTTGGACAGTTACTGTAAAATAATTGACCTCTCTTCAATTGATGAATGGTCAAGAACTGCACTTTAGTTTCATTCATTCCGAAACAGGATTTTAACATTAATTGGTAAAAGAAATTGCACCAATTTACCAAAAATTATCACATTAAAATAGCATCGTTAATAGAAAGTCAGAAATCTTAATTCGAAACATTTGAGTCTAAAATGTCTCGGAAATATTGAAAATATATACGCCTGGTCTTGCATATAATTATGCATTCGGATCACTCGTTTAGTTTTACGTAAAGAATATAAAGAATTAAGAAATGTTCTATAAGACATTTAAAAGTTCAATACGATATCATCTGAATCTTTAGAGCCTGCCATTCACTTCAAGTATAGCCATGCCATTTGCCTTAATCCCGTTTTTTCCAACCCATTTTAATCGAAAATTGCAGGCACAGCATTCACATGTATTGAAAAGGACGCTAACTCTGAACGAAGGTAGGCGGTGCGATCTTCTTTCCCTCTCTACAGCTGCTTGGCAATCGCTCTTCGATTTTCCCCAGGCATCAGATTTTAATTTATGCTATCCTCAAAGCGAGGCTTCAATATACGCAAGGCATTGTTCTTTTCCCTAGCCTCTATCAGGGTCACTCTGAACCGAGACTTTAAATTCCAGTGTTTACTATCCGATTTCAGTCCAGACGGATTTCCAGCCACCACAAGCCATTTGGCAGATTTCCATAGATTTTGGCTTTTTCCTTCTTGTATTCTAAAATATCCAGTTTATCTGTGAAGTGAATGGCTGGTTTAAGACTTTTAAACGCGATATAAATATGATTTCAAAATGATGTAATTGCGGTTCCAATCAGCTAAAAACATCGAGGTTCTACTGTAAATCAAATAGTCATTCTTAGGAAAATCTAAAATAAACCCTCCAGAGCAAAAACTAAGCACAGCACACACGAGCATGTAAAACATTTCAATTTTTAAAAAAAGCTTTGTCATTAATAAGATTAAAAATAAGCTTTAAAATACTACGCATATTTCTCTTGTGCCTATCGCTTCTTTATTTATGGGTAGATGAGTGACAGTTGAGCTTTGGAGATCAGAGCTTATTGAAAACCTTTGGACGTTTGCGCTTCTTGCCGTTGGGGTTATAGCTTTATGGTTATTGTAAGTAGAATTTAATTTAAATTTTGTAATTTTAGTTCGTTTATTGCTGATTTTTTGTTTTAGAGAATTTTAATTTAGGGACATTCCATGTGAAATTATCCAGCCTAAATGCATTTTGACACCCAAGGTTGGCAGATTTTGATGAAACTTGTTGAGTATGTTCTATCCATGGATATAAGCACATTTACCAAATTTTATGTTATTATGTCCATTAGTTTCTGAAACGCAGCACTTTAAAATCTTGTTGAAAACGTGTAAAAGGTCATCAATCGCACATTTGACAACCATGCATACCTTTATAGTTTTTGTTACAAAACAGTTAATTTTGAATATACAGAGTTAATTTCTTTTGCAATTTGTTCAGTATTAAATTGTGAATAGAATTATATAGTTAAATTTCAGATTTAAGAGCATTTAAATAGTTTTAGAAATGTTTAAACAGCAAAATTGAGATTGATTCAAAACACTGATATGTATCCAGAAACTACTGAATATAGCAAGAGTCTGTCTCAAAAACCCCCTAAACCCATTATATCACTGAAAATTAGATAAAAAAGGGTACCAAGTGGCATAATAAAATTAGTGGGCTTTTGAGTTTTCACCAAATTAGAGTTGATGAAAGATAAACTAATAGTTTATCTTTAAAAAGTACCAAAATCAGCATCCTCTAAACTCTAAATAACCCAATAAGAAATATGAAAGTAGTTTTATAATATTTAAATGACTTGTATGATGTTATTAAATAAAGTAAACTATAAAAGAAATCTTGTTAATTTAAGGCCTAAATTTAAGTTTTAAATTTAAGATATACTATTAAAAAGTACCAAAATCAGCCATTAGGCATCCTCTAAACTCTAAATAACCCAATAAAAAATATGAAAGTAGTTTAATAATATTTAAATGACTATTTGTATGATGCTATTCAATAAAGTAAAATATTTTTAAAAAATCTTTTTAATTTAAGGCCTAAATTTAAGTTTTCTTAAAGAAATGTCTATGGTATGCAATTTATTTCTATTGTTAATAATTTGCAATTATTGTAAGAGTAAAAGGAATATTAATGAAGTTTGGCTATTATAATTGCTAATAATATATTTTAATAAGAAATCATTAATAAAAATTAAAATATGTAGATTAGGTAATAAAAACAAATATTTGATATATATTTAATTTAAACTGGAGTATTCAAACATTGTGATGACATAAAGTGATATTGAAAAAAGAAAGAAAAATAAAAAAATGTGAGTATATTGACAGGCTTGTTGAGCTCATGAAAATAAAGTTGAAAGCAATTTAAGTGAAAGAGAAAAAATACAAGTACTTGCAATTGCACCTCAATCCTGGTCACACAAAAGAGTCTCCACCGAATTCAATGTCACAGAATATATGGCTCGAAAAGCTCGGGTATAACACTTGAAAAAGGGATCCTGGCTATTCCAGGTTCACAAATAGTAAATAAAATTTCTCAAGAAGTAATGGAAACTGTTAAATTTTTTATGAAGATGATGAATATAGTATGATGATGACAGGAGCCAAAGATAGAGTAAGCATTAAGAAAAATGAATATAAACAAAAATATCCAGAAATAAAAATTGGTTTTTCGACATTTTGTTGCTTGTGTCCAAAAAGGTGCGTTTTAGCTGGTTCCTCTGGTACACATGCAATATGTGTCTGTGTAATTCATCAAAATGTTTATCTGTTAGCTTCTGTACTCAATCCACATCACAAAGAAGCAATTCACCAGCTCATGGATAAAATTGTTTGCAGCAGGGACAATAGAGCTTGCAGGTTACATTGTTACACTGAGTGTCACAACAATAATAAGTCACTCAAAAATTACTTAAGTAATTTGTTAAGAGATTATGATGATGAAGAAGAAATACAATTCTCGCAATGGATTAATGATGTTCGAATGAAGCTTCAAACAATGACTTTACCTGTTGAAGAATTCATAGAGTTGGTAACAGAAAAAATAGTAGCCCTTATACCTCATTCTTATATATCTAAAATTCAAAGTTCACATCTGCAAACGAGAAAAGGAAACTTAAAAGATGATGAATGTTTAATCTTAATAGAGTTTGCCGAAAATTACAATTTTGTACTACAAAATGAGGTACAATGATACCATTGGAGTCATTTAATCTGTTCATTACATCCTACTGTAATTTTCAGCAGGACCTCTAATGGACTCAAAGACACTCCTTTGTGTTTCATATCTGACAACCTAAATCATGACGTTCCATTTGGTTATTGTATTCAGCAGAAAACAACAGATTTTATTAAAACTCAATTTCCACACATAAACAGAGTCGAGTATTTTACAGATGGATGTAGAGCTCAATACAAAAATTTTAAGAGCATGATGAATTTGTGTCATCACAAAACAGATTTTCAGATGGATACTTGTTGGTCTTTCCATGCTACAAGCCATGGAAAAACAGTTTGTGGTGGAATCGGTGGAATTGTGAAAAGAACAGTTGCAAAGAAAAATCTTCAGACTTTTGCGAATCGACAAAAATTACTAATGCCCACCAAATGTACTTGTATTGTTGTGGTCTGTTTTCTAAGATATATTACTTTTTTTCAAACGAACTAGAAATCCAAAATTGTAGAAATAAACTTGAAGTATGATTTTGTAAGGGAAAAACAATTACAGGGACAAGAAGTTTTCATTTTTTCAGTCCATCATCAACTGAAGAAATCACAGCTGAACGGACAAGTTTGGATTCTGAACTATGCAATTTGATGGAATTTTATTAAAAGGTGCAGAAAGTACAGCAATATTGCAGCGTTTAGAACCAAGTCTTCATAATTATGTTGCTTGTGTTTATGAAGAAAACTGGTGGATTGGACTGGTCAGTGAACTTAAAGAAGAAGGTGACTACACAATTGCTTATGCATCCACACGGGCCTTCTGAAACATTTTACTGGCCTGAACGACAAGATGAGTGTCCTGTTTCCTCTCAACATATTTTATGTGATATTGAAACTCAAGAAATAACTTCACATACGGGTCGTCTTTACAAAATTGTGGCAACATCTAAGAAAAAAATCGATAACAGCTGGAATACTTTCAAGGAGAGTTGTTAAAAACTGTACAAGTCCGTGTTATTTCTTGAAAATGTTTAAATATTTAGCCTAATAATTTAGTACCCTAACAAAGGCTGTGCATTGTAAATGTTATAATTACTTTTTAACTTTATTTTATCTATTGAACATGACATAATTACTACAAAAGCACTTTCACATATATATTATTGTATCACTTTGAGGTAGTATGAACAGCCTAAAAGTTGATTTTAATAGTACACATTACATCAGCTCTAATTTGGTGAAAAATAAAAGCCCACTAATTTTATTGTGCCACTTAGTAGCATTTTTTATCTAGTTTTCAGTGATATAATGGGTTTAGGGGTTTTTTGAGACAGACTCATGTTATATTCTGTAATTTCTGGATACATATATGTATTTTGAATCAATCTCAATTTTGCTGTTTAAGCATTTCTAAAACTATTTCAATGCTCTTAAATCTGAAATATAACTATATAATTCTATTCACAATTTGATATTGAACCAATTGCAAAAGAAATTAACTCTCTAATATTCAAAATTAACTGTTTTGTAGCAAAAACTATAAAAGTATGCATGGTTGTCAGATGTGCGATCGTTGACTTTTTACACGTTTCCAACAAAATTTTAAAGTGCTTCGTTTCAGAAACTAATAGATATAATAACATAAAATTTGGTAAATGTACTTATATCCATGGATAGAACATACTCACCAAGTTTCATCAAAATCTGACAACCTTGGGTGTCCACCCCTGGATGATTTGGCATGGAATGGCCCTTTATTAATCAGGTTTCAAAAGATTAATTTACTAGGTAGCAGAAGGCAGGAATAATCTAACTCTCGTTTCATTATGTCTTCGAATAATATTTTTTTCGCAGTTTATACTTCAATTATTTTCTGAAGAAAACCAGTTTTTTCCTGTCTTAATGGGGTTTTTTACACTTCAGCAAATCTCTGAATACGAAACACTGTACAATTATTGTGTCAGAATTAGATATATCTATATACATAAAGCAGACTGTATGCGTGTGTGTCTGCAAATTGTAATTCTTTATTTCGAAAGCGAGAGTGGAAATATGTAATTTATTTTCCCATAAATTTGAATTTCCATTAGAAATCATAATTTTCAGTTTTATCAAATTACAAAAGATACGTTATCAAATTAAAAAGACGTTGATAAATTTAGAAATCTAATGGGAGGCCATCAGGAGCAGTAACTGTGAAGAGTCTTAAACGAAGATTGGGATGTCATTTTCTAAATTGTCTTGCTGGTGATTAACTGGCCGATTAACTGACGATCCCGTGGCCATTAACTTTACGGCCACGGGATCGCCGAGATTGCCCCTTTCAACAGGGGACTGACTGGGAATGTACACAAATGAACATTAAACATTGTCATAATTTTTCTAACTTCATTTCTTTTTACAATAAAATTCTTTTGTTCTTTTAATTTTATTGTATGCTTATTAAAATTTTTTTCTTGTTCCAGTTTTAAATTTTGCTTCCTCTTTTAAAAAAATTTTTTAAATCTTTTTAAATTTGCTATATTTTTTCTTGTTGATTGTTTGCATACTACACAAATGAAGTAATATATTTCAAAAATTAATAAAAAACTAAAAATGTTTGAACTACGTTTTTTTAAAAATAAGAGCGCATCTCAAAAATGTTTTTTCAGACAGGTAGCATGCCATTTTGGAGGTCTAGGTGTCGTTAATTACTGGAAATCAAAAATTTGCTTTTTTTTGGTTCAAAAATATTTCTGAGAAAATATTAAAACTGGAAGAAAAATAAAAACATGCATTTGTATGGAATTTTTGCGCCTTTTAATTTGTTAATTCACATGTGGTGTGAAAACTGAACAGTTTTCGTGATATTCAAGGAAAAATAAGAAGAGAAACCAGAAAACATTTGGTTTCTGAATGAAAACCAGAATTTATCGGCTTCTGCTGATCGGTAGCCATTGCGTATGGAATATTCTCGCTGCAACAAATTTAGAATGGCGTAATGCGGCGTTACCTATCTAAAATGCCTTTTGAGATGTGCTCTTATTTTTAAAAAGACCGTAGTTCCGAAATTTTTAGTTTCTTGAATTAATTTTTGAAATATGTCACTTAATTTGTGTACCTGCGAGCCCTGCTGCCCTGTATATGTTCGATAAACGCTATTTAATTAATGCAAATAAAAATAAATTTCGCTATTGATTTCAATCTCATTTTAAGAAAAATTAGAAAATCTGATAAGATGAATACTCTGGATGAAAGCGCATTTTAAAAGTATTTTTCAGGTAGTTAACACGCCGGTTTGGAGATCCAGGGGGTGTAAATTACTGAAAATGAAAAATTAGTTTAGAGCCATTAGCTGCAAAAATATTCAAACTTGAAGAATAACAAAAGCATGAAATTGTAGGGAATTTTACACTTTTTAATTTGTTATAAACATGTAGTGTGAAAACTGAAGAGTTTTTGAGATATTCAAGAAAAACTAAAAAGGCACCAGAAAACACGAATTGGCTTCTGCTGATTGGTAGCATACCGATGTTTTCAGAGGTTGTTGCTGAATTCGTCTATTTTTGAGATTTTCACTGAATAAACGCCGTTTGGGACCCTATGTTCAATGGTAATTTTTAATCCTCTTGATGCCTACTGTCATCCCTCTGAATTTATCTGTAGAATTCTTAGTTTAAACATTATTAGTTTTTTTTATTAATTTTTAAGTTTCCAACAATTCTCGGGCAGCCTGTATTTTTTGCGATTTTTAGTGACTAAACGTCCTTTGGGACCCTATGTGCTATGGTGATTTTTCATCCTCTTGATGCCTAGTATTACCTCTCTGAATTTGTCGGTCGAATTCGGCAACACCCTGTATATAGATTTTTAAAAATTATTTTTAAATATATTTTTACTCTCGTTTTCATCACCTAGCCGTTAACAGTGCATTTAATATGTGATAACTATAACTTTAGTTGAATTATAAATACTTTAAATTTTGCTCCAAAATAATGAATTATAAGGAAAGTTTAAAAAAAGGTTCGGAGACAAATAAATGAAAAGTCAATGAAAATATGAATATATAAGACATGAAAAATTTTCACCTCGAGGAACACCAACTATATCAGCTAATTTGTGTTATAAGAGAATGCCTAATCAGGGTTTTATTTATCAAAAGGCATCATCGTGAAAGAAAAATTGTTGATATTGAGAAAGTTTTGAATAATATTTCTTGGTGTTTTTTATTATCTTATTTATGTCTGATAGACTTCAACTTTGAAGATGCAAGGGTCCATTTTAAAACTTTATTTATGCTTCCCGCATTTTATGCTTCCCGCAAATATTCTTGAACAAAAGTGGTCTAAGTATCTGCTGAATCACTTTCGTTTTGATAAGAAATATTTCATTCTATAAGGACATTTCAACTCGTAATTTTCTAGCGGATTGATGTTTACTAACATTGTTGTACGTCATGACTTTTAGCGTAGTCATCAAAACAATGACAGTCTGAAATATCGTCGACTCGTGGTAGAATTATACTTGTTTGTACAATAAAAATATTGAAAAGAAACTGCTACGAAATAAAGCACTAATATTTTAGCAATTCTACCTTAGTTTTTTTCGTATTTATATTTTGCTAAATTATTTTTAATGTAGTTATGCCAAGCTATTTTAATGTTTGTCGAATAATTTTAATTAGTTACAGAAAAATAACAGAAAATGAAAAGACCTATAGGATGAAGAATAATATTATAAATGTTCCTTCTAATTTTAATCCTAGATTATATGAATTTTGTTTTTCGACAAAAGTTGTGTAAATCTAAAAACTAAGTATAAGCAATGATAGAAAATATTAACATAATTAATTTTCAGCTTAATTTGTAATTAAAATCAATTATTTACTACTTGTTCTGTGAACAGTAGACCACAAAAAAGTCTTTGAAAGGTTTAGCCATTTTTTTATACGAATTACAGTGGAAACTTGCTTAACCATCTGAGCGCCCAATTATTTTGAACTTTTAGCTTTTAGGTTAGAAAACTTAGTTTTTAGAAATTAATCGATCTTTTTCGTATTTAATCAAATCTTTGAAATCTTAAGAACGCTTTATCCATGGTTGTTTAAGAAAATATACGAATAAATAAGAAATATCTGCTTTTAAACTGAACATGAGAAACGGAAAAAGACGTTTGCGCCGATCGGCGAACTTGAATCCTTCCAGAATCTTACCCGTAATGCGAAGCACTCGTTAAGCGAAGCAATTTTTCACTTATAAATTAATGTAAAATACGATAATGCATTCCATGCCGAAAAAAATACCCCCAAAATATTTATGCATATATTATTATTCAATTACATATAACTACGACTCTCCTTAAATCTTTGGCTGGTGATTGTCTTCTTAACGAGATCGGTGAAAATTACTCTCACTTTTTCATAACTGATATTCTCTTTAAATAGTGTTGTCAGGCAATTGAGTCTCATGTATCCATATGAGAAGAAACTTTTCAACATCGTCGATAACCATGCATAGATATTCTTGCCACTCCCTTTGAAGCCCCTTCAGACCTGGTGTCCGATATACCAGACATCAACTTTGAACTGCTCCTACTAATTCAATAATTGGCGAAACTACATGCTGTTTTTTTATTTGATTCTCTATCAATATAATAGTTGTAAGAATTTTTCGTTTCGGGAATGGAATCATTTCATTTTTTGGTAAACCTGGAGTTTAGGATGCGTACTATTTTCTCGCCAATTTTCTTTGGCGTTATTTTATTTGCCGTAGCCAAACACTGTTTAGGATGAGCAGTGAGTTTTTTATACCTTTCCTGCGCATTCGATGCCTATGGCATCTCAGAACCAGAGATTGAGCACGCAATGCCACGGGCAAATTTTTATAACTTAAAAAAAACATCAGCGGCTTCGTTTTTGGAAAAGGGGGCCCCTCGTAGATTTGGCATTTTTATTTAGAAACGAAACACACAGGGAAAGCACGAACGCTGGAAGAACGCGACGGCTGAAGACGATGAAACGTAGCAAGGGAACCATTGTTTCCAGAAAAAAACGTTCCTTGTTCGATATTTGAAAGCCATAATCAGCAACACAGAGAAAGTGAATCAGCAAATTCGATGAACAAAAATCTTTAGAAGAGAAGCGAACAGTTATTGAAAAAAAAATAGTTTGGTAAATGATCAAAAATTCCAAACGAAGTATTATTCAAATTCGTACGCCGACCAATCAAATCGAAGACAGCAGACAGTGGGCCAATGGAAATGAGGCGAAATTAAGGACATGCGCCGTAGACCGGTAAACAAATCACTGTCGGCGTATGCGCAAACTACGCCGAAAAAAGTTTCAATTCGCATCCAAAACAAATGTTCTGGCACTCTCTCTCTCACTGTCTCTTGGCGACAAATAATTCCCGAGCTTAAGGGAAGCGAAGTGAGCACGCACCCTAAACTCTAGGTTAACCCTTTCTTTTTTTAGATTTTCGAAAAAAAAAACTCGAGAAAATCATCGTTCCTCCGAAAATGGAGATCAGTGGTGAATTTTGTTTTCAAGTAATTTCTTGTTTCTCTCTAATCCCTTTTTCACCATTTAAAAGGCTTCTACAATATTTTATTATCCTTTGATAACCATTTTAGTGTGAAATTTGTGTGATTTTTTGTCTTTTTTCAGTTGAAATATCCGGTATTGTCAGGATGCCGGACATGGGGTAACTTTTTTAATTTTTCATCTACAGGCTGAAATTTCATTTATGATTTAACCTTTGCAGTAGTACACAGTACAGAACGCCGTCCCTTACCCCCGTACCCGTGACCAGACCGATCACTGAACGGTTTGATGGGCAAGACACGGAAATTTTATTTAAGAAAAAGAAAAACAAAATAAACAAAAAGAAGGAAATATATACACCATGTACAGCACATGCATTTTCACTTTTACACTATTTGTTCGTAATAGTCTTCTTTTCTTTAGATGTTAAAATACCTTTCTTTTATTTGAAGGGGGAATGTCCGGTAATTGAGCTACTTAGTTCAGCTCGCTGGGAAGTTGAAGGCTAGGGAGGCCGAAAAGATCTCTGTTTTCGCTAATGAATTTGATAATCCCACGAATTTTCTGCTTGGAGACGAGGTTATTGGCGACTCTTTTCAGCCATTCTTGTTCGAAGTTTGGCGCTGGCTTCCTCATATGCCAAGACACTGTATAGATACACTCCGTAACATAGTGAAGTGCCGTGCCAACTCCACCACAACTGCAGTAATCGCTGTCAGATAGGTGAAACCTTTTGAGGTAGGCAGGGAAAGGTCTATGTTGAGAGAAGATAACATCCTCTCTAATCCAGTTAGTGGGACGAAGACTAACTGAGGGCATGATATTATAGATTTTCCTGCATGTATTGCCATTCTTCCATGAGGTTTGCCACTCCTCAAGCATCCTCTTCCGGAGGAGGCCTTTTATGTGCGGTTTAGGAAGCTTAGTATGTGAATAGGGTTGCCCATGTTGTGTTGCGTCTTTTGCCAGTTGGTCTTCTCTCCCATTGCCTATATTGCCTGCATGCACTTTAAACCAAGAGACTTTTATTCTTGGATTTGAAAGGAGGATTTTGAAAATTTTTCTTGCTGTTTCGTTCGTGCTCTTTGAACTGAAAGATGCCATGATACTTGCTCTATTGTCTACGTGTATTTCAGAAGTATTGTGGTTTGGCAGATGAGATGCGTATATTACTGCTTCGTGAAGTGCAGTGAGTTCAGCTTGAAATACGGTGTTGTTGTCGTTGAGTATAGCAGACCACTGGTAGGCCCAGATGTCATTGGTCAAGACGCAGAAGGCAGCTCCAACTCCGTGTTCGCTTTTCGAGCCATCTGTGAAAATATTTATAATGTCTTTACGGTCTATATATGCTTCTCCGTCTTCAAAAGAGAATTGGTTCAGTTTGAGATGTTCTGAAGGATTAGTGGACCAGCCTGTTGCCTTCATCTCCAGATCATGCGGTTGGGTATCTGTAATGATAGGGGGAAGAGGGATTCTTAGGCGATAAATTGATGTAAACCTGGCTTCGAACTGTAATTGAATGTGTAGGGGTGGGATGTCGAGTATAGTTTGTAACTCAGACGCTGGGGTGGTGCGATAAGCTCCACCCCAACGCCATCCACTCCAAAGGCCATTCCTACTCCACTGGAGTAGGAATGGCCTTTGAATCGAAGAAAGTTTCCTCTTCATTTTGAATGTTGGATTTAGACACCAAGCTGAAGATCCGTGGACCAGCATTCTCTCAATAACCATTTTATAGAGAGTCCATCTGTGTATCTGAGAGATTCCCCAGTTGCCACCTGCAATTCTTTTGAGGTTTTGCTGCATTTTGATGGCTTTCTCTCCTTGCTTATTAATGTGCTCCAGCCAGTTGAGTCGATCACCAACGTGTATCCCTAGGTACTTAAAAGATTTAACTCTATTTATTTTATACCCGTTCCATGTGATCTTGGGACTTCTTACCATTTTGCTGAATAAGATATAATTTGTCTTTTCTGTTGAAATGGCAAGTTCATTTTCTGAGCACCAAGAGCTGAATTGGGTTATTGCACTTTGCGTGTCTTCTACAAGGCTGCTATTTGTATCCGCTTTAAAGACCAGCACAAAATCATCTGTGAAAGCTTGTATATGAACGTTATCTGACTTGATTGAGTATTTCGTTGGCTACGAGGTTCCACAGGGCCGGGCCGCTGCACGAACCTTGAGGGCAGCCTTGCTTTTGATCCTTTGTGGCCCTACCTTGTGGGGTCAGTAGTGTCACTTTCCTATTTTGAAGAAGGCTGTGAAAGAGTCTATTTATGTTACTTGGGAAAGCGCTGGCGTCCAAACTCTTAAGTATGGCTCGATGTTGCAAGTTGTCAAAGGCTCCCTTGATGTCAATAGAGAGCACTAAGACATGCTTACCATCTCTTCTTGCTATTTTAATATTTCTTAGTAGCTCGTTGATGGCAGTACACAGTACACCAAAGGAAAAAATTCGAACTCCATTATTTCTTAATTCCGACTGAAGGGGATATATCTCCTTAATCCTGTCCTTGTTCTTGAGGATAGCAATTCCCTTATTAGTGCAAATCCCTTACGTTGACTGATTGCATGTGCATGCTAGAGCAGCCACTCTCCAACCTCGTTCTCGCTTTTCAATGATTTTATATTCATTTATACTGTTATTTTTCTTTCCTTATGACCGTCTTCTTGATGATTTTTCTCCGGGGACATTCTTGCACTTTGTGCAAAAAAAGTCACCAATAATATTACTGAGGAAAAGTTTAAAGAAATGTGTGATTACAAGCAACATTAAGATACTAGCGGAATGAGTGCCTAAACACGAACTGATGTAGCATGCACACAGTCCGGGGTTTCCTCTCTCCTCGTCTCTCGTTATGCGAGTCATTTTTACAATTTATTTTGCTCGCTATTTGAATTACTCGTTATGCGAGAAATTAGTTAAGCGAGGTTCCTCTGTATTCACACAAGTGTCTGCTTATATCAACTTTCACAAAATTATAATTAAATTACGGCTTTTATCAATATTAGAAAAATTACAATTAAATATCTCGCCATCACCAAAATGACTCAAATGATTTAGTGGTGCCAGACTTAGCATTGAGTCAACAAACATTGAAACATTTAAAACGGCCACCATCTTAAAGCGGAATCAAAAACTTAAAAACCTTACACATACATCGTTTTCAGTGACTTCAAGGAACATTCATGCTAATTTCGATGGTTGTTACTAGTTAACTGTTAGATTGCAAAATTGTATCAACATCTTTTTTCGGTTTTGTCAGTATTTTTAATTAATTTTAATTCTTCGCCACCAAAGTTTCTTTCTTCTCTTGTGGCATCTTTGACAATTTTTGAAATTCAAACGATAATTTTTAGCCGTTTCATTAAATATCTAAATTTTTCTTAATCTTTTACTTTGTATTCGATTTAAATATTAATTGTCTTAACTTTTGTTGTTGTTTCCATTAAGGTTTCAACTTTATTAATTTTTAAATCAAAATTTTTCAACGGGACTATTTCCTCGCCATCTTGTTGCGGATGAATTTAGATGTTATCAGGTTTTGACGTATCTGGCTGGAGGCTTTTTCCGTTATGCAAGTAAGATTCCTTTGTCTTTGGTTTGAATTTTCTGAAGGGATAACATGCATCCTGGAGGTTTCGAGACCGTTGGGATTTATTCCTTCGGTTCTCGGCCTCTCAGGCTTGCATACAGTAGAATAAATCTGATTGTAAAGAAATCTACAAAAGATCTACAACGTTGAATTTAAAAAAGAAATCAACAGACTGTTTATGTTGTTTGAACCGACCTCTCATTGTCTAGGACGATTCGAGTTCATGCTGGACTGAAGCTGAATTCTTGCGTTCGGAATGGCGATTTTTTATATTACATATATCTACTCTTCTAAAGAAGTTTGAAAAATAACTGTGGTAGAAAGTGCTCTTCATATTGCGAACAGCAGTGATGACTTACAAAAAATTGAAAGTAGTGTGATCGTGATGGAGATTCCTGTTTTGTGCGAGTGTCACCATCTGCAACAATTCTGTTATTTGTGAACGAGAGATGCCACTTGTGAAACAAAAAATGTGAGCAAGAAAGATTTCCCAAGTCGACTACAAATCGGGTAAAACTAGATTTTCCCATGTTAATATTGACCGCAAGTGATGTTGCAAAACCAAGAAATGCCTTGCTTCAACTGATTTAAATCCGTTTTGTGGTACGAAACATAGTGTGCGAAAGTCCAAATCAATGAAAGGTACATTTTTCAGTGCTTATAAAGGTTATTCATTGTGAGACTACTTATCTCTCATTCATTATATTCGAATTTCAAAATGGCCGTTATGAGGGTGTTCCTTTTTTGCATTTACTAATTTGGTAAAGAATAGATATCTGTTTCTCATATACTATCTGTTTTATCATTGTGTGATTTCATAAATTATGTTGTGTGCATCAACAGTAAAATTTACTAATTTTATATTCTTATCTTAAAAGTGTTGGCAGTTTAATATCCATAAAATTGTTAATAAAATTATTTTAAATTTCTAAAACTTGGTTTTTCTTTAATTGTTTTAACACAATGTACTACTGCTTTCAAATGACTTAAATTAGTGGCTAGGATTTTCAGGTCTGCAAAGGTAGGTGAATTTTATGAGTATAGCTAGAATTGCATATTATTGTGTGTTATATATTTCAGTACCAAGAATTGATTAAATAATTGATATCTATATATAATAAACTAAAATTTATCATTGAGCATCTACCTTGCTTTAAAGTTTTATAATAATCCTAGCTACCCCATCCAATAGTAACAAACAAATTTACAGACACGCAGATGAAATGCAAACGGTATATTTGAAACAGGACCCCGCTTCATTCGGTCAAAAAACTTTAATTAATTAATTATTTTTCTAAAAAGGGTCTCTTATTCAACTCAACAATTTGGCAGGTAAATAATTTTATTGATCACACTCACAACTAATCAATTATTCAGCAATAATTGTGAAAAGGCAAAAGTCCTATTGACGCCATTACAAGCCGCAGTGAAACGCCCTATTGAATTGTATAATTAAATTACTTTTTAAAATACTTTTAAAATTACTTTCAAAAATATGTTTACTAAAAATACTTCTTTTTTCATTTCGCGTACATTCCAAAATATTTCTGAGATAGTTTTAAAACACAAATTTCGAGGAATGTGGGAATATTTTCAAAAAGAAATGTTCAATTGTTAGTTGAAATTTTGCCTAATCTCGTAATTGGTCTTAATACCAAATTTGTTTTTCTCTATTTTCCGAATAAACTTTTAGTTTTCTGAGCATACTTTTCTTGACAATCATTCCGAAACAACTACATTTTTTTCATCAAAACAGTAGTGAATCCAGGGAATCCATCCCCCTCCCCAGAGCTGAGCCAGAATTCTTGATTTTATTTAAAATCACTACAGCTGTTTTTCTAATCCCCCTTTTTATGAATAAATAAACGTGAAAACATTGCTTCCTGGCTTGGCAGGCTCCAAACTTTTAACACTTTTGTAGTCCTTCCACTCGTACTTGCAGAGATTTGAGGTCGAAAACATTTTTAACTAGTTATTTCAATGTGTTTCTTATTAAATTATCGAAGGTATTGTATGCAGCTGGGAAAGACAATTTTTTTTTCCGTCTTCATCAATTTCTGAATAGTTCCTTCATTGCACTCGTGACCAAATCTTCACTGCAAAATGTGAATTCCAACGATTATTTCATTATATTCAAATTAGAAACGATTTTTTATTTTAACAGTCTTGCAATATATATGGCCAGTCGTAATACGCACTTTCATTGCTCTAGTATCTGCAGTCCTGAGATAGATTTTGCTCCCACACATTAAGCAAGAACTCATCATAATCGCGAATAGTAATAGTCACTACTTCGTTTGGATTATTTGGAGATAATGT
>BGPR01013395.1:27160-41893 GCA_013235015.1 Araneus ventricosus
AATATTGTATAACATCGGACAATATTGTACAATATTGTGCTACCTGGGAAGCGGACTCATACAGGGTTTCTATCTTCGGAATTTCTCTTTTAAGAGAGAAAGTTACCGTAAGAACCAGTAGTCCAAATGTTGAAGAACTGTATTCGAAGAATAAAGTTCGTACTGGGCTTTCATTCTGTGGATTTCTCTTGCAAACCAATATGTCCCAGTAAGTTCTAAGAGTATGAATGTTGGAAGCCTATATTCCAAGAATAGAACACATGCAAGGTATTTCATCTTGGTGGATATCCCTTATAAATGAATACGTCATAATAATAGTCCAGAAAATTGTACATTTTGGTATGCAAAAGGTCGGGTAGTTTTGATTTTTGGATATGTTGTTAGTGTTGGGCGCGTGTCGTAAAATCCAAGTTTTCGACCTCGTCGCGCCAGGGCGCGCTACTGCACGCCACTTGAACAAAACCTCAAAATTTTGGATTTTTTTTCTAAATTTTTTCACAATATCTCCAGAACGTTTGGTTTTACAGAAAATATTATCCTTCACAAATTTAAAGTAGAGTAAATTTGTCACAGTTTGAGCACAAAATCATCTCTGTAACTTAAATAGTGACCGAGACATAGGCTTCCAAAAAATCACGATTTTCTCAAAAATTTATGAAAATTGTTATTTTTCTACAATATTTGTTGAATATGTCCTAAACTAATATAAGGTGTTTAGAGAAAATGTCATATGGACCAATTTTAAAGGCGAGTAAATTTGCTATAAATAAAGCACTATAGGATGTTTCTACGACTTATATTTCAAGATATGCAGTTGCTCAACAAAAGAACGGTTTAGAAATTTTTGACATCATAAAACAATTAAATAGCCTCAAAAAATATGTAATAAGTTTATATAACAAAAGTTAAAACTTGGACAATAGTTGTTAGGCATAAACCATATAATATATGTTATTTAAAGTTTTTGCCTTTTTGACGAGCCAGGACGGAAATCTTCAAGCTCTGTCTGCTGCTCCTTGTCCTCTTCATCCAGCTGAAGATATAAATCTTCTATATCTTCGTATATAAAGTTATTTATTGACGATGGCGTGTCATCTTCATCTTCAATGCTGTCCTCAAGTAGATTGATGTCTGACACGTTCTCGCAAGCTTCTCCCAGAGAACAAGTGCACAGGGAAGAACATATAAGACCTGCTTTCCGGCAACCACACGCATTCTTGGACCCTTTCTTGCAGTTGCAAGATATAATTTTCAAGAGGGATTCAGGAGCTGCATCCCTTTCCATTTTGCATGCGGAGATGCCGAATCGGGTAGGTACCCAGCCCCACTAAAGAGGATTTTTCTCATGTCCTAACCATTTCTGTTTCTGAAGGTAAGATCTTAAGGCATGAAATCGTGCTGCATCCACGGTTGGGAGTAAACATGCTAGAGTGGATCTTGCTTTAGTTGCTGATTGGGTAAATAACGTGTAATGCAAGTGATTGAGATCACATGCAGAGGTTCTGAGATTACCTCCATATAAATGAATCAGAAAAGTTTCGCCTGCCGTAGCCATTTGGTCAATGGTAGCTTCAAAGTTGAAAAATATTTGTATTTTTTCTTCCAGGTGTCGGTTTTTTTCTAAAAGAGAGCAAAATTTTGTTTTCCCATGGCTGAATAGTGTTTTAGTATCACACCCACTGAAAGCGTGAATGAACAAAATCATTCTGCTGAATTTGTATTTAAATGACGTAGTGGAGTATAAGACATCAGGCGTCCTCCCTTTTCCACATTTTCGGAAGTACAAGTTCTCTTTTATTGGAGCTAACCCCGTTAGAAGGACTAAAAAGTCAATGTTTTCACCAACCACGAAAATATTGTCATACTGTGATTTAACAGAAACAGCAGTTTCAACAATTAGTACGTCTGCATCCTCTACTGCCTGTTTAACTGTTACATTTGCTTTTTGTAGAAACTTTTTCAAGAGGTCAATGAAACGCACCTTGTTTCTTTCATTTGCTAAAAATTGTTCCTGAGAAATTTCTGGACATGTGGCTTCATTGAAGATTATCTCATGTGATGAATTAAATTTGCTCGTCGAATGCGTTCTGCACTTTTTGTGCTCTTTCCATTCACATCAGAAAGATATCCATCAAACACTACGGCTACGTTCGATTCATAATGTTTTGTAAGTATGTCAGATAACTCTTAGCAATGTCTCCGAAATTCATGTTCCGCTGCCAAACAACTTTGTGAAGTAAGTGGCCCCCATCCACCACTATAACATTATTTTTACCTTGGACAGCTTCAAGTTTGGTTGTCAAGTGTGAACGCTGAAAACAGGGATGATGTAGTTCCCTTTCGCATTCCCTCTTCATTAAACAGTGACAAAGGGAAAGGTGGCAGTTCAAATGTGAAAAACATTTTCAAGTCTTCATCTGACTGTTTGGCGACACAAATTCTGTGGAAGAGGGTTAGTGGGTCCACAGTAATATTTTCTTTCCCAATTTTAGCACTGTTGTTAACAATTGCAAGTGTAATGACTTTATCTTTACGCTTGAATTTAACGTTTCCGAAGTTGCCACCAGCAATTCTGCATATCCCCTCGCAACCAAGTTAGTGAGACAAGTGGCAGTTAACATCCGCCGTTCCTACTACACCGCTGCTTATTGACATCAACACATCATTTATGGGGAATGGTATGTGTTGAGTAAACCACCTTATATTAGTATAGGACATATTCAACAAAAATTGACGAAAAATAACAATTTTCATAAATTTTTGAGAAAATCGTGATTTTTTTGGAAGCCTGTGTCTCGGTCACTATTTAAGTTGCAGAGCTGATTTTGGGCTCAAACTGTGACAAATTTGCTCTACTTTAAATTTATGAAGGATAATATTTTCTGTGAAACCAACCGTTCTGGAGATATTGTGAAAAAATTTAGAAAAGATCCAAAATTTTGATGTTTTGTTCAAATGGCGCGCCTTGGTGCGACGACGTCGAAAACTTGGATTTTACGACACGCGCCCAACACTAACAACATATCCAAAAATCAAAACTACCCGACATTTTGCACAGCAAACCCCTATTTTCTGACGGATTTACTGGACTATAAAGTTTAGGATGACAGACTTTTTGCAGTAAAGCAAATGTTTTAAGTTTAATACTTGAAAAAGTAAAAGCGTGTATATAAAATATATACTGCAAAATTTTAAAACGGAAGAAAAGAATTTGTGTTTTAAAACAAAATTACTGAATTCACATTTTTATAAAATAAACACTCTATGATTTTATATTTATGCTGTTTAATCAAAGGAATCTAAATTTAAATGCATTATAGCAAATACTTCAGTATCCATATTATAAAATATAAGTAATAATTTCTTTCTTCTATAAATCATGTTTTTTTCAATTGAATGAATTTCTCAATAATAGCGAAATAATAAAATGATTGAATGATCTAAATCCATGTTCCGAAACCTGGGAATTTTAGTCATATAATTGTATACAAAATACTTGACGTGAAATAAATTCATTCCGAAGTCCACTTATTTTTTGAATTCATAACTTTTAAATTATATTGCTTGGCGCATAGTTACATCATGAATTGTCCTGGCTCATGAAGAAGACATTTTTCAAAATTTTAAATTTACATATAATCAATTAAAATTTAATGGAAATTTTAATGTTTTTTCTCTATAATTTCGGTGTATTTTGTTGCAAAAAAAACATTTTTTCATCACTTTAAAATTCTAAAAATTATCTTTTCAAGCATATTAATTTCATTTTCATGTACTTTTTTCTTTAATCTTAATAAATTTTTCAAAATTAATCTAAAACACAATTTTAACAATAATTTTTATTGTTTTAATGAAATTTAAACTTATTTTATTGCTCCATTAAATCTCTCTCGCTCCTGATTTTGAAAAAATTTACGTTCTGATAAATAAAATTATAATAAAGGCTTTCTTTCGGCACTAATGCAATTTAACTCTTTTTACTTTCATTTTAATTAATGTGATTAGGCATTCTTTCTGTAAATTGTTTGCCGTACGTTACGCACAGAGTGGAACGACTGATGCTATCAAGCCAGGCAAACACAAGGCAGACGAATCAGGCCTAAAACATTATCATATTACAATGTTTTGGATAAGAGGTTCGAATCTCCTGCATTTGTGTGTCTGCATGTATGTGTGTGTCTGTGTTTTAAACTTTATACACTCTACTTATTATTTATTTTATCCATATTATTCTCTTTTCATATGATTGCACTGTCACTTAAAGTATATTACATTACATTACGCCACCTACATTCCTGTGTTTTGAGCCATTTGTCTCCTTTCTCGTTCGGATGGATGGAGGAGAATTTTATTTTTTTTATAAAGGACAAAAACAAATAACAAAGAAAAAATAATCATACACTGTGCAGAACAACATACAAAACAAAACAAAATGTTCAAATATACGTAGAGGAAACAAAAGAATAGTCAAAAGTAGCCGGAAGTGTGTGTCAGTCTAGGTGGATGCGTGCTTAATGATTATCCTCTACAATGAGATTGTTCTCATCACATATGAAGCGCATTAGGAGTCTAAATCGGGTTCTTGATAAATTATTCGTGAGAATGTTTTTCAACCACTGTAATTTAAGTGACACTGTAGGAGTTTGGAAAAGCCAGGAGAGGGTAAACCAACATTTTTCGGCATAGTGCATTGGATCTCCTTTTTCTCCTCGCGAGCAGTTGTCATGTGTTCGAAGATTGAAGCGAAGAAGGTAAGAAGGGAAGGGCCCGTGTCCTGTAACAAACATTAGTTCTTCTCTATTCCATCTTACTGGCTTGTCTGAGACCCTAGGCACTATATCGTGTATACTGAGGCCAGTTTCTCCGTTATTCCAGTTGTCTTTCCAGCTGCGTAATGCAGCTGACCTTATATCAGATTTCTGGTAGAAAAGTGGCTTAGGGAGAAAGAAAGGGTCGCCTTTTGAGATTGCTTCTTTGGTCACTTAAAGTATAGCAGATTTCAAATGAATTTATTCGTACTTGCTAAAATATTGAAGTGTGTTCACATGACGTCAAAGTCATATGACAAACGTAATTGCACATATCATTTAATATGAAACTGCAAATTTATGTTTTACTGTTTTGTGACGTAATGTCCTTTATTTCTCTTGCAACATGTACAGTGTATTCAGTCGCAATGTGCAAATACTTTTTGAACTGTGCTTTAACATTACAACCTTAGTAACAGCTTTATTTTAATATACATATTATTAATAAAATGAATAAGTTGAACAAATTAAAAAACATACGAAAACTGTTAGAAAATTACTCTTATATTATGAAAACGCACCACACCAACGGGAGGACGTTTGACCCCCTGGCTGGATTTGAAATTTTTAATTCAACAAGAAAGGTTTCAGAGAAGATTTAGTTGAAGTTATTGACAAGTTGAGTTATTTAAGTGTCCAGATACATCTGTACATCTGGAAATACCTCCAGTCCTAATGATCGTGTGAAATGATGCGTGGTCCTTCCTTGAATATAATCAGTATAGGAAAGGAATGTGTACACAACAGACGTTGTCGGAGGAAATACAGGGAGATTTTCTGAAGAAGCAGGGGATTGAATGGGCCCTCCGACATTTTGTGAAGATGCTGCAATTTCTATTGTGCAAGAAAGAATGGAAAGCCAACATGATCCGCGAAGTTTCCCGACATTTTAATATACATGCATATTTTTGAAAAATTAATTTTATGTTATAAATTTTTATATTTCTGTACTATCAAATATATAAATTATTTTATTTGTACAAGTATTAATTTTAAAATACTAGTTACAGGAAATTTAAATTCGACACGGTTAGTTAACTTATATAGTAATTATTCAAGTAACTTTTGTTTTGAGTTGGAAGATTATATATATATATATATATATATATATATTATATATATATTATATATATATATATAGAGAGAGAGAGAGAGAGAGAGTATAAATCGTAAAATGAAAGAGTATAAAATGTGAAATGAAAAACGCAATAACGCATTGTGTATGTGATATATTTATATATATTTTTCCATCTGTTACCATTCGCATTTTTGTCTTTACTCGGATATACCTTCAATTTTCGTTTTCTCATGTCCTTTCGAATTTGATATGAATGTTTGTTATTCTGTTGTTTTCCTATTATACTTTGCCTCTTTTATATATATATATATCCCTTCTTTTTCACTAAAAGTTTATATCATATTATAAGGATGTCTAGAAGGATATTTGTTTCTTTGAGTAATTAATATTGAATGAAAACTAAACTTTGAAAAATAAAATATGTGAATCTCACATTGATAATGCCTAACCCGCACGATTGTACGGGTACGCTCCTGCATTTGAGAGACATGCTAATATTTTAAAATGATTTTTTACAGCACCAGTAGAATCCAAGACTACGTATAAACTAAAAAAATAAATTTAAAGATGAAAATATCTCCGGTCTTAAAGGGTTAAAAATTATTCAGTGTACGGTCAGAAGGGGGAGGAAAAAAGTGGGAAGGCGACCCCGCCGTATAGTTATGCGATAATAAAAAAGGGTGATCCCTTAGTAGATAAGGCTTTGCAGAAGAGGGAGGGATATACCCCTAACGGGAACTTATTTTTCTACTAGTTTGCTCTGAGCTTGGCACGGCAAGTTCATTGCAAGCTTGCTGCATGGAAACGTCGAAGCTTGCGATAACTTGTTATGAACTTGCGGTCTTGGCGTATCAAACTTGCTGCAAGCTTGCAGACTTACAGAGCAAGATTGCTGCTAACTAAAATTGCTGTCTGGGTTAAAGACTTAAAAATCAAGTTCAAATTGTTTGCTTCGTGAACATGATTAGATTCCAATTACAATTTTAAAATATGATCCTAAAATTAAACAAACCAAATAAATGTCGATTAGAAGTCAATGTTATCAAAATGAGGTGCTTTAACGTTACTGCACGATCACGTGATAAATACAACGGCGCAAATCATCTAACGTCCAACGGCACTTTATCTGTGACATGAAATACACTCTGCTATGACACCAAGTCTTTTCCACCCTGCAAAATACTTAATTATTTCAAAAATAAAAGTATAAATATGAATTTTGTAAGCATGAATTGACTCCATTTCTGATTTTAAATTTTGAATTATCATCCAAATTTGAACAAATGGTTGAAATGTCGATGAAATTATATCATTTGTATAATAATGAATTTAGTGATCTGTAATTTTCAAAAAAATATTTTTATTTCTTATTAGCAACTTCTTTTGTATTTGTTTCGGAGATATTACTTAGGTACGAAGCCGTTAGTTTTAGTAGCCGATGTGGAATTGCTGAAAAATCTTCAAGTTTCCGACTTCCACAAGTTTATAAATAGGCCTGTAAGTAAAAAAAAATGCCGTAGTCATTTCCTTTTAAAATTTATTTCTTCATTTTTTAGCAATCCATATACCTAATTTTAGGACTCCAAGTCTTATAACTGCATTATTCATCTACAGAAAATATTTACATGTTTATTAATCATTAGTTCCTAACTTAACTTCTTGGAAGTTTCTGAAGAATGAAAATATTTTTCATAATAATATTTGACAAACATTGATGGAGAAAAAATTAAGATGTTATATTTCGTCACACCACATTTTTAAATTTTTTGAAATTTGAAAGAAAATACTCAGTTTTTTGCAACCAATAACGAATACTTACGAATTTTGTTCACATCTGGTAGGAACTATGCGGTCCTATGTTCGTGTCATATGTTTAAGAAAATTCAAAAATATTCATTATTGGATGCGAAAAGTTCAGTTTATTTCTTCCTCTTTAAAATTTCAAAAAAATTTAAATAGGTGGTATTGCTTATTAAGAGACGATTTATATGATTCGAAAATATTTTGAAGCTTTTTTCCAGACGTATTTTATTATATTTTATACAAAAGAGCTATCGTACTCCGGTAGTGTATTAAGTATTTGTTTAATGTCATATTTCCTTTTTAAATAAAGGAAATTTTAGAATAATGCTCATTTTGCAGAATTTATCCAGTGGTCGTCCTGACAGGAAAAATAAAAAAACCTCGATATTTGAAGGATTCAGCCAACAGCTTGTAGCATGCAAAGACAAAAGATAGACGGAAATCCGATCAATCGTCACACCATCCTTTACTGCATCAAAGATGAAGCAGGTAAAATGAAATATCGCTGTCATCATTACTGGAATTCATTCTTTTCCGTTTTGATCCACTTATTGAAGTTCGGTTGAATAAGCTTTCCGATATCTTGAATTGCTTTGATATTACGTAATGTTAGTAATACCAGTCCTGTTTTAAAAACAAATTGCTGTTGTTGGGAATGGAAACAGTACATGTTCACGAGATTCCCATCAAATGTGCCGTCCTCGATTTCAATGTTGAATCTATTTCGCATCTCGCTTATACTGCTTGTACGAGTAATTACGTCATAGAATAACGAAATATAACACGAAAATACATTTGACACGTATCTGTGACGCCACCTGAATTGACTCTATTCTTTTTCCAAGTAGGGCAAGGCACTGTGCAGTTGGGTTATGATATTTTTAATATAATGCATAGTATTATAAATCCTTCAAGCGACAATTTTTTCACAATAAGATTTCTATAAATGCAGCTTCGTCTGACAGCCGATCATTTCAAAGCATATCGACTTATTGAAAATTGTTTACAGTTTTTCTCTACCCTATTCCTCTAGTAGGCGATCCATTTAGCTGCTTTCCCAGGGACACTCTTTCCCTGGCTGTAGGCCTTTCCTCCATATAAAAAGCAATTAGTTTCTTTCCATCATTTGTTGTCCCTCTAAATATAATGCTCAGCACACCCAGTCAACTAAGGACTCAAAAAGGTCGTAAGAACGGGAACTGACTATCTATAAAAGACGAAAATACTAATTTCAATACAACACAGCATAAAAAACTACTTCCAGCGCTTTTTGAAAAGAAAGTATGAAGTTGAAAATCCGGTTTCAAAGCCTTTTTATAAGGATAGTACGAATAGAAAAGGCACTTCGTCTGCATGGAGGTTTAATTTTGCACAATATCTCTACGATCACAAGGATTAAAAAATCTTCGACTGCTCTATAGTAGTGACCAAACTTGTAGAACATTTTGGAAATATCTCCTGCTCTTCTCACAGAATGATAGTCATTTTGACAGTAAAAACAGATCACATAATTTCCATGGTAACTTCAATAAATAAAAGAATGATAATATTTACGTTTACTTATTATATTAATCGGTTTGATGTATATTTTTGAAAGTATGATTTTAAAAGCGTTTCGAACTTGTTCAAACGTTGTGATATGATGTTACTTTGTTGGATACTCATTTTTCCAAATATATATATGTATGTGTATATATATATATATTGTGATAATTTAATTTTTTAACTTTCCTAAATAATCTTAACGACACCTCATTTTAAATACTTCTACTTTCATCATAATTAACGGACTACAACTTTCTTTTCAAATCACGAGTTTCAAGGGGAATTCCCTATTCTGGGTACTTAAGCGTTCTGCGCATTCATTTCTGCCCCTTTTTCACGCCAGCATGTAATCATTCAACAACAACGCGCCGGACGGGCGTAAAAACTTCTAAATTCTGGTCATGGAGCTGCAAATAAATTAAATATTTTTAGCTATGAAGAAATAAAACCTGATGCATAAATAAAATGAAGATCTAAACAAAATTCGTCTCTTCCTTAATGACAATGGACTGCCTTTTCTACTTATATAAAGCCTGATCTTACAAAAGCCGTCAGGATACCATGCTCCTGCTTCGGGTAAACCCCATTCAATGGATTTCGAAGCCGCCATTCAGCTAAATAACAAAGTCGTCGTTCACGCCCGAATTTACGCATAATTTTATACCCACAAAAAAACGTCGTCATTCTAAATTTCTACTCGTCCATCTTCATGTTACTAATTTTGTCGTTCATCCTTTCTTCATTCAAGGAGTTTTGAAGCCTTTATTTCTGCAAAAGTTCTGTTCGTTGAATATTCTTCAAATTTTTGTGTACAATGATTTTCATAGTGCCGCCTTCTTTTTAATCATCGTGTTAATCTTTATGTGAATTTTCAATATTTCAAATGTGCAAGAATTCAAGTGGTGTTCTGCAATTTGCTAACGTTTCGGTATCGCTGTGGATTAAATTGTATCAAATGCTTCAACGAAAATAGCGAAGTTACATATTTCTTTAATTAATCAAGTGCACAAAAAAAAATGCAGCTGCTGGGTAGGGGGGAAAATAAATAAAAGAGATCATGATCTTCGTTGTTTTTAATGATGTTATTTTAAATTACTTAGCATTTATAATATATTTTCTTTGATAAATAGTTTTGTTTTGGTTGTGATATTAAATATAATACTGATCAGTATATTTTTGGTAAATTATGAAATATATTCTTTTGAAACATTAATTTGAATTTATTTAGTATCATTCTATTTTTTGAGTGTGTTGTTTATGTTTCATGCATAATTATTTCTGAATTTTAGTAGTTGAATTTTCGTGAAATTTTACTGAAAAGTAGTATTATTCTATGTATTTAATTGCAGTATTAAAGTAAATAGTTTAACATGTACTTATTTTAAAATTCCCTTAAATTTAAATTGTTTTCCCTAACTTGTATTAAATTTTTTCCTGCATGAATTTAAGATCTGGTAAAATAGTTAAAATGAATGACAAAACAAATGCTAAACCAGATGAATCTGGTATTGTAATGCAGGCTACTAATTCTGTCATTATCATCCCTTTTGACCCGAATAACTCTATGAATGTAAATTCTTGGCTTAAATACTTTAATGATAAATGTCAAGAGTATAACTTGGATGATAAATGGAAATTGAACAACATAACAGCATACTTAAAAAACAATGCCTTAACTGAATATGTAAATTCCTACGATACCATTAAAACTTGGGAGGAATTCGTTTCCTTTTTAACTGAAAGGTACATCTCACCTAACCTAGTCAATTTGAGTGATTTCACTTCGAAATCATTCAAAGAAGGTGATGATATAACTTTATACTTCCAAGAAAAATTAAAAATAGGCAGACAATTAAATTTAGGTACAAGCATGATTCTTGAAGGACTTTCGGATGGCTTGCCAGTTAATCTAAGACAACTTCTGGCGATAAATTCCCCTAACAATCCCACAGAATGGCTTACAACGGCCTCTAAATTGATAAAAATTCAAAAATCAGATGAAAATCAAATTAACCCTAGCCATTCTGCCACCCAAAATTTAAAAACAAACTCTGTTAGTGGTAACCAATGGCAGCCAAGAAATTTTAGGCCCCATAACTTTACACCCAGGCAAAATTTTAGGCCAAATAACTTTCAACCAAATTCTCCTCCCAGGCAAAATTTCGGGCAAAATAACAATTACCAAACTCCTCCACCTAGGCAAAATTTCAGACCTTTTAGTAATGCTAACACCCATTTCCAAAACAAACTACCACATTCACCATGCTGGCTTTGCACAAAACAAGGCATTGCCAATGCTTATCATTGGGTACAAACTTGCCCATTTGGACTTTCCGCAGGACAATTACCATCTCCCAATCCTGCTGCACCTAACTTTGATCCTCCAAAGGAGGAAAATCAACAATGACAATTACCTACAGTATCCGGATACTACAAAAGAAACCCGTTGCCATGTGTTTTAGACACTGGTTCAACTATCTCTTTAATCCCACGTGATTTAGTGACAAAAAACCATTTAAAAATGACAAATGTTCAAGGTATAGTTGTGCACCAAACCCGGGGTACAATTAGCCTTACTAAAACATGTACATTTTCATTAAAAATTGGTACCATAAACAAAAATGTGACTATGTATGTTCTAGATCATACTTTACCTTATATAATCCTAGGAATGCCAGAATTGTCAAAATATGACATATCTATAGACTGCAGTAAACAGAAAATTTGTCAAAATGGAAAAAACTTAAATAAAAGTCAAAATAATGAAAATCATTCAAATGATAAAAACAAACAAAACATTTCTTTACATATTTCTGAATGTAAACAAATAAACTCCCATTGTTCTCAGACCACTGAAGATCAGGTTAACCCTCCTCAGTCTGTCACAGAGAATAAATGTGAGTTAAGAAAAGAAGTAAAAGACATAATAAAAAATTTTGATTCAGTTTTTTCAAAGGACAAGTATGATGTTGGTGCACTCAGAGTTGAACCACAGAGAATTGTGCTCAATTCTGACTTGCCAGCTAGTTTGAGACCTTATCGTACTTCTCCTGTTGAGGAACAAGAAATAAAAAGTCAGGTTGAGAAATTGTTGCAAGCTGGTTTAATTAAAGAAAGTAATAGTCCCTATTCATCTCCTGTAACTTTAGCTTTTAAATATGATGAGGGTAAAAAGACTCGATTATGCATAGATTTCAGAAAATTAAATGCTCTATGCAAATCAGACTCTGAACCCTTACCCCTCATGGATAGTCTACTAGATAAATTATCAAAAGCAAAAATTTTTTCCTCTTTGGATTTGGCTTCGGGGTATTGGCATGTGCCCATTCACCCAAAAGATACTGAAAAACTAGCTTTCTGCACAAATTTTGGCTTATATGAGTGGTGCAGATTACCATTTGGCATTAAAGTAGCTCCTGCCATTTTTAATAGATTAATTCGAAGAATATTAACTAAATATAAAATTGATTTTGCTTGCAATTATTTTGATGATATCATTGTGTACTCTTCATCTGAACTAGAACATTGGAAACATCTTAATACAATCTTTGAAATATGTGAAAAAGAAAACATTAAATTGAAACTATCCAAATGTGTTTTTGCCCAAACTAAAATTAGCTTTTTGGGTTATGAAATTGAACAAGGTAAAGTTTCCCCTAATAATGCTAATATTGAAACTATCAAAAAATTGCAACCACCCACTAATGTTAAAGAACTTCAAAGGTTCTTAGGTTCTGTAAATGTTTACAATAAATTTATTCCTCAATATGCTAAACTTAGATATCCTTTAAATCAACTTTTGAAAAAAGATGTAAAATTTAACTGGACAAATGAATGTCAGGATGCATTTGACAAGCTTAAAGAAACCCTAACAACTAAACCGGTTTTAAATTTATATAACCCTGATGCAACTTGTCATGTTTTTGTCGATGCATCACAAAAAAGTGTTGGAGCTGTTTTGAAACAACCTGATGCCTCTGATATTTTACATCCAATAGCTTATCATTCTAGAACTTTAAGAGACTATGAAAAAAATTATGCTATAACCGAGTTAGAATGTCTTGCAATAGTTGATGCTTTGGATAAATTTTACTATTACCTCCACGGTCAAAAATTTGTCATTCATACTGATCATGCGGCTCTCGTTTGGCTCAAAAATGTTAAAAACTTAAGAGGTAGGTTATTCCGCTGGTCATTAAAGTTAAGTATGTTTGACTATGAAATTAAATATCAAAAAGGTTGCACTAACATTGAAGCAGATATGTTATCTAGACATCCAGTTTCTCACCATCTTCAACATGCAGTACATTTGTTAGACATAAATGAAATAAAAACTCAACAAAAAAATGATAATCTCTGTGGACCTAAGTATCATGAAGTTAAAGATGTAATAGTAATAAAAAAAAGAAATTTGTACAAAATAGTTGTGCCATTTTCATTAAGACTTAAATTGTTAAATCAAGCTCATGAACAATTTGGTCATCCTGGTGTCCAAAAAATGTTAAATTTAATTACTCCTCAGTATTATTGGCCTAATATTACCTCTGATATAACTGAATTTGTTAAACATTGCTCTGTTTGTCAACTTAACAAAAAGCGAAAACAAAAAAGATTTGGCCTACTCCAACAAGTACCTCCTACTAGTACACCTTTCGAATGTATTTCTGTAGATACTGTTGGAGGTTTCAATTATTACAACTCAACAAAAAAATTTCTTCATATTGTGATTGACCATGCGACAAGACATGTTTGGGCTTTTCCTTCAAAAAATGAAAACTCTGAAACTTACATTAATATTCTAAAACAAATTTTCCAAATTCAAGTCCCTGTAAAATTATTAACTGATAGAAATGCTGCGTTTACTTCCTCTCGATTTAAAAAATTCCTAAGAAATTATAATGTTAAACATCTTTTAACCACAGCACATCACCCACAAACAAATGGCAAAGTTGAACGTGTTAATCAATCATTAGTAACTAGGCTTAAATGTAAAGTTAATTACACTTCCACTAAAGTTCCTTGGACTAAATTATTAGAAAGTGTTACTAATGAGTATAACTTAACTCCCCATTCAATAACCAAATATCCACCTACCTACTTGTTGCTTGGTACATTACCTTATGATTCCCCTATTGGTCAAAATAGTTATGAACCTGTTAACGAAGCTCGTAATTTGGCTTTACAAAGAACAATAGATTACCATAACAAAAACAAAATAAGATATGATGCACGTTTTGTTGACAAGAAATTTAACCCAGGTGATCTTGTTGTTTATGAAGAATTCCATTATCCCAATACTAGAAAATTAACTCCTCCTTTTTCTGGCCCATATGAAGTTATTAAACAATGTTCTGAAGTAACTTATGAAATTAATAAACCAAATCCTTTAACAAAACAAGCCACACAAATTGTGCATATTTCTAAATTAAGATGTTTTCATTCACCAGATAAACTTAAATTAAGTCATGAGTAATAAATTAACTACATGAAAAAAAAAAA
>BGPR01013396.1:7326-41892 GCA_013235015.1 Araneus ventricosus
AAAAAATTAGATCACTCCTATGCACCAGAAGTGGGCATAGTAAACTTTTGATGTACCAGTAGTGGGCATACCAAAAGTAGGCCACCCAGATTTGTCAAATGTGTTAATGAAAAAAGAATAAAATCATTATCTAGTAATAATAACAATACATTAACATTATGCACAATAAAAAATACAATTAAAATGGCTTGATATATATGAAATCTTTTATTTGTAGATTCTAGTCGCAGGATATTTACATTTTTTCTCTAACAGCCAATTTTTTATTAAAGGTATATGTTATTTGTCGATCTTTCATTTTAAGTTCTGTTTAGGGCATTATGGATATTAAATCTTGATATTTTATGTTGAATAAATCGTTTTCAACAATTACAGAAGAAGAATCTTTTTTGTTCTTTGTAGATTTGTACTATTTTTTAGAACTGAGCGAATGCTATGTCCCTTTTCTGCCTCATTAATGGCAGCTATTAAGTTATCTTCTGAATAATGTTTTTCTCTCCTTTCCATTGTTCCAAAATGAAAATTCAATGGTCAATACTATAAAATATTTATTAAGTAGTTGGTCAAAATGTTCCAGTAGTGGGCCATTAGTGTATCAGAAGTGGGTCATGTGGCCCCACTACTGGTTCTGATAAAAATAAAGCAAATCCAATTATATAAAAAAGATTTTACAAGATATAACCTTTTTTTTAAGCATCACAAAACAGTCTATTTGAGAGAAAGCATGTGCTCCAGTGCTGAGCCCCCTAGGTCCACTACTGGAGCATTTAGTAAAACATTGATCCAAAAGTGGGCCACCCTTCATTACCCATAAATTATTAATATTATTTCATTTAATGATAGTTTATAGTACATTCAGTATATAATCAAATAATATCAATAACAATTCATTTTAAGAACAAATAGAATGTATGCTAAAAAATAGTTGAATGAAGAGTTGCCTCTTAAGGAAATCACTAAGAATAGGCTTAAAATGCTTCTCTCAGAGACCAACTTCAGCAACAAACTTTCTAGCTCCAAACTAAACAGGAAATAAAGGCTGTGCCTTTGGTATTTAGTTGATAAGGGTTTCAGCCTACCAGAGGCAGATCTCTTATCTCATTGGAATGTTGGAATTTCTTGTTTTTCAACTTAAAAATTCAAGTGGCGCACTACTGGTACATGGCCCACTACTGGAGCACTTACCTTACAGGTATTTTATTGTTATTATTAAACCAGTTTTTAAACTTCGAATTTTAAAGATTTATAGATTTTAAACTTAAGTCAATGTTTTTAAATTTTGAGACTTTTAACTTATAGTCATTTTTCCTGATCTTCTTTTTATCACGTTTTTCGCTCTGTTTTGGTTTCGTGTTCGTGTTTTATTTTGACCTGTTGTACTTGGATCGCTTGTTTGAACCTCGCTAAATTTTGACTCTGGAGTTTGATTCCCTGCGTGGTCTCATTTTAACTATTGTGTATTCTGCAATGGTTTTAGCCGATTTTGATCCCCTTTGCCTTAAACTGGCGCTTTACTATTAGAAACTCTTAAATAATTTTTTCCCCTCAATATCAGACTTTAATGATATTTTCTGTTTCGGGTGTAAATCTAGTCAAGTCTCTCTGTCGAAATTAGGATGGTTTGGGATGTGGAATGGTAGTCAGAGGGGTGTTGTGTGGTTGGGATTGGGGAGTTTTGGTTTCCGTTGGTTTTATTTTATATGTTTGTACTAGCCGCCTTCGGCGACCAACTGGTTCTCCCGTTTAAATTAGTTTTTATTTGTATATTTAATATCAATTATAGATGCTAGAATATGTACAGAAAAATAATAAACAAAAGAGACACAGAAAAAAATAATACAAACAATCAATCTGTTGCTCTCAAATGAAGCAGCATTCAGGAAAATTGCAATGACAAAGATACAAAATTAATTGACAGAAAACCAAACTTTAAAATTAGAGCACAGTAAAATTAAAGAAATAAAATTGAAAGAACAAAGGAATAAGAATACAAATGGGGAACGTTTTCAAAGGCCACTCGCCATTTACATTCTAAATAAAAAGTGGGGATGAATTTTCTGGCGACAGAAAATTACAATTATATATAGAGAGATTAATGTACGTAATATCTCAGAGAGCTTGGTTTACAGATTCCACAAAATTTTGGAGAAATAAAATATGAATGCAAAATGTATTAGGATGTTAAATCAGCTTTCAACAATGAAGGAGAACACGCAATAAAATCTTAGTTTGAACAATAAAAACGGTTTGAATTGCGTTGCAACAACGAAAAGTATTGTTGTAAATTATACTAAAAAAAATTTATTAAATTTAGAGAAAATATTGTATGGCAACTTTTTCGTTTAAATCGAACTCTCAGACGTTTAAAATAAACTTCATCAGAACGGAAACTTTTTTTTCTTCTGATGTATCTATTCTCTTGATACGATTATTAGAAAAAAAATGCTATGGAGAAATGAGTGTGAGAAATCACTCAAAGTACCACACAATATTAAATAAAAAATTTCTAGACTGAATTTCAAAAATCGGGCTTCTAGATGCATCGAGTCACCATCAGGGCTACCTGTGTGTCAAATTTGAGGGTTGCAAGTACAATACTTTACGTCTATACATCGCACACGCACACACACAGATAAACATTGTCTTTTAAATATAGAGAGACTAGATGCTTTCGGCGACCAGCTTGTTCGCCAGGAATATCATTTCGATTGAATCTCTTACGCATAATTTAATTGTCATGATTTCCTTAGAAAACAAATTTTTGATTAATTAAAATTTATTTAAAGCGCAAGGATGAGATTCGTCCCTTTTCCGCGGATTTCCGCTTTTTTGGTATTTGAAGAAATTCCGCTTTCTTGTCTTTTTTTTCTCTCAAAATTCAGTGGGTTTTTTTTTTTACCGCAAAAATTTGCTTTTTCTTCCGAAAATTCCGCTTTACACAAAGAAAAGACACCTTCCTATCTTCCGTTTTCGAAAGAAAATTATGGAAAAATATGCTCGCCCGTGCGGCTTAACTCCACCGGCTAGGAAATTAGCTGATTCATCTTCTACTGACGAATCAACATTTTATTGGCAAGCTCTACAAGGATGGACATTCCAACATTCAGTGCCATTCAAAGTATTAAGTACCACCTTTCTGCAGAAAACAAAACCTCTGTGGCATATTTTGCTAAAAAAAAAAAAAAAAAAAAAAAAAATGCATGAACATGTTGAAAGAAAAATTAGTTGGAAATTTAAGGTCATCTTGTAGGGCGTACCAAGATGAAGAAATAAAAAAAAGTGGAACAAAAACAAATAAATAAACTACATAAAAAAAGAAACTCCTGTCAAAAGAGGCAGCTAAAAAGCTGTGTGCAAATTCAACAAAAAAGCAGAGAATAAAACATAAATAAAAAAAAAACCTAGGCATTCTAGTCCCGACAACTATGCCAGTAATTAAACAGAGATACTAATGAAGACTGTGCAAAAATTTTAGCCACTGCTGAAAATAAACTTGCAGAGGATGCAAACACATCCTTTATTGAAGAACAATCTGTCAAAGGTAGGAGCCCTCCAAAACAAGGTGTGAAGCGTGTTCATGGAGATCTGTTACCAACAAAAGCCACACAAATAAAAAAAAAAGAAATCCACTTCTTTAACAATTAAGGAAATGTTTCAAAGGGTTTCAAATAACAATAAGGCTAAATGAATCTGTCATTGTATCTACAATATCTCGACCCCTCTTGCTTTATAAGGTGCAAAATCATTGTGCTGTTACTTTTGCAAAAATTTGTAAAAATAAAAGAAATAAAACAGAAATCATATATGATACATTATTATAATTTATAAAGAACTAATACACTTTACACAATTACATGAAGCAAAAGAAATGATTTGTCCTTATTTTTAATTATTTTTTGAGCTAACTTTTATCAAAATGTTATTAAATATAATTCTTCTCAGACTTCTGTTAGATGAATCTTGCATCTCAGTGATGTCTAATTTTGTATTTGAAGATGCCCCTGATGATGTGTTAAACTTGTTTGTTAACTTTTAATGTGAATGATTTAATAATAATTTAATATTCTTTTTCTTATTTATACATACTGAATTATAAATAATTAAGTTATTAATTATTATAGTGTGATATTTTCATCATGTTGCGTGTTCTGATGTTTTACTTCTTAAAACATATTTCGCGTATAAATTACGATGCAAATGTTTTGCTCGCGTATGATTTCAGTCTTTTTGCTTTTTTGCCAATCTCATCACTGAAAGCGGCTCCAAGGAGCACATTCTCACCCTCCAAAGTATGTTTGTGCGAAATGTACAGTGGTCTGCCCTGCAGTCACACATACATAGATAAAAATCGTTCACACATACAGAGAAAAAATCGTTCACACATACAGAGAAAAAATCGTTCTGAACTTTGAATAGAAGCGAACATATATATTTTTTATTACGTTAATAGGTTAAATTTGCTGACATTTTCCAATTAGTTTACCAAAGTTAATACATTTTAGACATTGCCTAATACTTCTTGATATTCAATTCGGTTTGAATTGATTTTACAGCTACAAATTTCCATTTATTTTTCATAAATATTCTGTAGAATATAGTTTCTATTTTTTAGTTCTGAAATTGAATCTAAATGTGTAATTGAATTTTTAGTTAATTTAAAGAAGTATAAGATAAATAGTAAAGTAATTTTTTTTCTTTATTTTCAGAAATCAGCGTTCAACTGGGAGTATCGGAATTTTTTTTTCATGCCTGCTGTTCAGTTTCTTATCATTCTCTGGAAACAAACTTCTTCCGTCAGACATGTTGTGAAAATAATCTTTCTCTAAACTCTAAAAAGTTATTGTTTTGCTATAAATATTTTCCTAAGTACTATTGCACACCCTTCTTACAATTTCGATTTTGTCAGCACGATTTAAGAATCAGTTCTAAAAGAATGAATTTTAATCTATTGCCCTCTCTGCAGCAAGCAGCCATTGTGAGGATTGCCTCACTTCTGTACTATGACTACGAAATAGAAAACTTAACAGAGAGCATCCCCCAAATTTCAGATCTCTTCAGTCCGTCGCGCATGGGAGCCGCAAGCACGCACGAGCAGTGGAAAGAAGTAGAGATGAAAGCAGTTGAGAAACTGTCGCCCTTTCTCCCTTCTCTACTTCGAAAAAGAGTGGCCAAGGTCATCCGCCCCATGCATGATGAAGTTCACAGGTGGAAAAGTGAACATAACATTTTTCTAGAACAATACGGTGCACGCTGTCTTCTCTGCAGACGGTGCATCCTGCTGTATCTTCGCTGGAAGACGGACGGCACAATAGACAGAACCGAAACAGCGAAGGAAATAGTTGCGAACGACAGTATTGATCCGAAGCTCCGCTTCATAATGGCGTGCACGTATTTTCTCGAAGACGAAATTTTGGCACTTTGGGAAGAAATTGAAGAAGTTGATAAGAATATGTTGGATTCCGAAGGCACTAATTCATCCGTTAGATTCTGGATGAAATGGCTACAGAATAAGGATATAAACCATTGGAGTGAAAGGATTGATGAGTTTTTCACATATCGACGCGCGTATCCAACGGATATTCCTAACAGAGCAAGCTGTTTCTATCATTGGTTATCAAGTGAGAGTAAGCAGATGTACATTGCATTTACCAACACTAGAAGGGTACATGCTGATAATTTCCAAATGTGTCTGAATGGAATGGAGGAAATAGAACGCCTCGAAATATTTCGTAATGAAGCTGAGCGTCCCCTTCTTCTTTGTTTGAGATGGCCATTTCGATCTCTTTTCACGAAATTCGCAAAAGAGTTAGTCAGCTTTTTGACGGCTGACCGTTTTATATCTCTCTTGCGTGCCATGTTAGTTTCGTACGTTAATTATGGATTCGAAGATTTTCACCTATTGGAAGAATTTTGGGAGATGAGTCCTGATGCTTTGAAAGGCGAAGCAAAAAAGAGTCTCATTATGTGGACAGAATGGTTCTTACCAATGATATTTCCTCGTCAGAATAGATTGGCTCTAGAGGAAGTTGTCAGAAGATGTAATTTATGTTAGATGTCACATTTAAACGTCCTATGTGCAAAGCCTTAAGCTCTTCAAACTCCAGCAGCTTCTGGTTCAACCTGACGACTGAAAACACACAATAAAAAAATCATGTGAAAATAAGTTTAGAGATGGAAAAACAAATAAAGTTTTTTTTTCGTATGAAGATGGTTTGCTTTTATTTCTATTCATATTTTTTACCATTACTCAACCATCCCACGTAACCAAGCGGTGGCTTGATGCCATTTTAGGGTTCGGAAAACGGCAAGTGATTGTGGAAGGGATACGAAATCCAAATGAAATATATGCCAAAAAATAACATTAATATCACTTTTAAAATGGTTGGAAACAAACAAAGGAGGGGATTTCTAACTTCACGAGAGAAATCTGTAAATTCTCATCAGACGTCAGCCGAGTTTGAGTTTCTTATATGAAGTTTAGAGAAACATTTTAATTATTTTTCCGAGTATCGTAAAGTTTTTATAGTATAATTCTTTTACAATTGAAAATAGAAAGAAAATTAAAATTAGGCGAATTATCGCCTAATCATAACGAAAAATTTGTGCCTTTAAATTTTTTCGAAAACTGCAATTGCTTAGAAGTTATGGGTTGAAAAGTGATTTCCCCTTCCTCCCCTTCCCCCAACTTAAAGTGCCTTTCAACCTGTGCATGTTGCTCCTTGTTGGAAAGCTTTCATTTGCGAACTCTTCCATCCTCTTTCATTCTTGCAACTCTAATCCTTCTGAAAGTAGAGGGCGAAATGTTCTTTTCCTTATTATTATTAGTAGAAATGTATATAACGCTTTGCCTATGTTATCTTGTGATCATGATAAGTAGAGTAATTTTGATTAGATTTTAACCGGCGAGGGATATATGTTGTAAGGATGGTGAAAATCTCGGTCGAGATCGTAGATGGGCTATCTAGCTGAAAGGGGGTGGAAATGGTGGGTGGTTGGAAATTTCATTTCCCCATAATTCACTTACGATTGAAGATAGAAAGAAAATTCAAATTAGATGAATTATTGTCTCATCATAACAAACAACTTTTGGACTGAAACTTTTTTGATAACTACAATTGCTTAGAAGTTATGAGCTAAAAAGCCATTTTCAGTCCCCTCTCCCAACTTATGATTTCCCCATAGCTCTGTTGCGATTGAAGTTAGAAAAAAATTCAATTAGGCGAATTATCACCTTATCATAAAAAAGACAACTTTTATATTGAAAGTTTTTTTACAGCTAGAATTGCTTAGAAAATATGAGATGAAAAAGCGATATTCAATCCTCCCCCACCAATTTATCATTTCCCCATTACTCCGTTACGATTGAAGATAGAAAGAAAATTTTAATTAGGCGAATTATCGCCTAATCATAACAAACAACTTTTATATTGAACGCTTTTTGACAGCTAGAATTGCTTAGAAGTTATGAGCTGAAAAGTGATTTTTTCCACCCCAACCCCGTCTAACTTAGAGTGCGTTTTAACCTATGCATGTGACATCAATGTTAAAAAACTGCCATCAGCCGCATTCACTTCCACTTTTTATGCGGTAAATAAGCTGATATACCCGGCTTCGATCCGAATTAAAATGCTTTCATGCCTAATAATTTGAATGTAAAAACTACTATTGTATAAAAATTATAATACACAAACTCCTTTTCTGATCTGAAACGTTTTTAATTAAAATGATAATATCAATTCAACCACACAATTTTTAAAAACAGCCGATAATTAATTTTCTCCATAAATTATTATTTGTTATAAAGGTACTTCAAATTTTGTTAAAAATTACTAAAGCAAAAAAAAGGTTTTAATCAATATTTTGAAACAATTAAATAAAATAGTTAATTATTCATTAATTTAAAGCATGGAAATAAATCAAATCAATAGTTGGCCCTGATTGTTAATCTTCTACTTTTAAAATTTTCTTTTAGCATGTGTCTAGAATTCTGTTAATGTATTCTGGCAACAGTTCTTTGTATTATTCTTATTCTCCAACAATAAAGAATACTTTTACGAATTCTATTTAAAAATAATTTTGAAAAAAAATTAAAATGAGAGAAACAAATTGCATGGAAATGAAATTTTTGTCCCTGAAATGCCGATTTTTAAAAATTTAATATGGTGTAAAAATAGTTTCTTGAGATAATATTTTCCAAATATATCGTGAAAAAACGCCTTGCTTAATTTTTAATTAACTGAAATTTTAACTAACTTTTGGGCTTTGAAAACTTGAGTGACCTTTCTCTTATCTTAAATAAAAAGTGTGCAAAGTTTTGCTGAAAGCAAAACTTCCAGTGGTTTAGGAGGAGATGTGGAACATAAAAACATAGCTACAATGACTTTTATTTATATTGAGATAAATCCAAAATATTGCTGATAAATACTATGATCCATAAAGAAGGTTTTAGTGAACATTTCGTCAAAATTAATTAAATACTTAATTTTAATTAAACAGACAGTTAATTTTAATAGTTAATTTGACAGAATACTTTAATTTGATATTTAATTAAACATGGCGGCACCAGGATTTGTTTAATAAATTTAGTATAAAATAGCCAAAAAAAAATATTTAAATAATAGTTCCCTTTTTCCTTATTGATATTGAAAAATATCTCATGAACTTCAAAATTGTTTAGGGATTTTCTGCCTAACTATTTGCTTTTAACTGTCGATGGAGATTTAAATTCACTGTTTAAAATGGCTGCATTCAATGCTATGCTTTGAACACACGTATTAAAGTTACCACTCACAATATTGAATAATTTTTATTCTCTTATGTTTTAAGAATGTAGTGACTATTATCACTGTAACCAAGGAATTTTCTAAATGAGCCCATTTTAGTGGTGTTTAAATGTTTAATATCATGTGATTTTAGCGTATGACAAAGTAATGTTCGCAGAATTATATGGTATAACCTAGATTAAATAAATTAATTTTTAAATCGAGAGTCTTTCTTCATTCGTGTCAAGTGTCAATTTCCTGCTACTGTTTCAGACAGGCTGGCTGATATCTAGGGGATATTTGTACTGCTTGTATGTTTATTTCTTTATGACTCCTACCTATTCAATGATTATGTGTTGGGGTATAAAAAATTGGAGCAATGTACTGACCAATAAATGTAGCATAACCTTTTGAGTAGAAAGTTAACACTTTGATATAGTAAAAAATTAAATGTCATGTAAACAGATTCACGACGTAAATATTGCAATGTGTGGGAACAATAAAGTCATTGGCTATGTCTGTATTGATCAACATGTAATATTTTATTACTTTTGTAACATTAACGTAAAGGAATCTTCTTTTGTCTTTCAGCTTGCCGAAAGGGATTTTTTTTGTTTCAATTGTCTTGTGAGTTGCACTTCTCAACTTCTTTCAGAACGTCTCATCAACTTTTCTCTACATTACGAACAACACTGTGATGAGATGACACTGTTTTTTAATCAACGTCTTGAAAACCAATATTATCAATATATTCTATAGTAAGAAAGCTGTCCATTCTTAATTACCAGTTTTTAAATGCTATGTAAGGTGTTTTTCCAGTGAAAACAATCGCTAGATTGTCGTCGTATAGATGGTATTGAAGGCGTGCAACTTCGATTGCGCCGATTTTTAAACTTTTGAGTACTGAATTATTTGAAGATTTTTATGCCCATGAGACGGATTTAATTTGTCGCTATATGGATTATTATGAAGAAGTAATACATTTTATTTGGAATATATTTATATTGGTGAGATAAATATATTTTTGAAACAGCATTTTAGTTACAAAATGTAAATAAATATATAAATGAAACAAAATATAAATATTTATATAGAACAAGAACCAACTGAAACTCTAATAATTTTGTACCGTGTGGTATTTTTCAAAACATGTCAGTAAACGCAAAGGTACCTGGCATTGTTTGCATTGCGAAGTGGTTTCTTTTCTTATTTTATGTTTATAATATACGCGACACCGTTTTGTAGGGTGTTTCGTAAATTCTGTTGCCGGAATATTCTCCGGAAAATGTGCCCAATTTTTCGCTTGCGAACGATGTGGCGCATCGCTACTTGTAGGACGTCCACGGATATTATAATTTGGCTGGACCACTTGCACCAATAATTCTTAAATTCAGATGACGAGTCAAACTCGCCCACCGTAACTTCACCCAAGTAAGCAGATGACGAGTCTCACTCGTCAAATGTACCCAAAGGGTTAAAGAAAGATAATTTTATTGTTTCAAACATTTGTAGAAATGTTAGCATAATGAATGTCGTTTCTTTCACATGAGTTTGAAGCTGTGCACGTTTATGAATTCAAATGGATTATTATAGCTTCTTAAAATGTGTATACCGGCAATTATACGCCAGATAACTTGAAAGCAGAATTTAAGAGTGCTAACCCACACAAATAAAATTGAATACTTTATGCAAACTTCTAAAATGGATCATATAGCTTTTACATCAGTTGTACATTCAATGTAAATGAAAAGGAAACGGAGTTTTTAAAAATAGTTATCAAAATCTGTCACAATTTACATCTGAATGAGCACGCTGATGCCATCGAAAATGAAGACCATCGAACGGCATGAAAGAAATGACTCCAACATTTTCGTATCGTACTTATGCAACCGCAAAAATAAAAATTCTTAATTAGAAATAAAATGTTTTTAACGCTTTTCATTATTATCAATCAAAATGGCATGAGAAAATTTGCAAAACATCTCGAACAATATTTCCTGAAAGAGTTTCTATTCTTCCGAGTCTTTCAGAGCTGATTTTGGTGGTAAGGTCTAGGCTTTGGAGCCGGCGGGCTCCGGGTTCGAAACCCGATTCCGCCAGTGTTGTACGTTTTCTCCCCCACAAGTGTTCAGTTGAATAAAGGACTGTAAAAATTGTAGTTTCAGAGATTTAAAACTTGATTTGGATTTTTTTTTCTCAGTCGAAACTTTGTTGCTACCCGAAATTGTTAATATAATAATGGGGAAATACACTCATATCCGAAGTTAAGGACATCTGAAAATCTCAGAAAATATAACTGCCATGGATCAATAATTTACACGTATCTTCAGGAATAACATGCTTTTTTAAAAGCTGAAATAAGCAAAAAAAAAAAAATACGTAGCAAATACCTCGTAAGATATAAGGCAGTAGGCGGAGTGCATAAAATGAATCATTGTTATGATATAGCGTAGTTTAAAACCAGTGCATAAATCTGAGGTTGACATAGGCGAATAACTTCGGCTCAGAGGACACGCAACGGCGACTTTTAAATGGTTGAGTAGTCCGTTGTTTAGAATAAGGTTGGGGGCTCATAGAAGTTTCCCATAAACTTGAACTCGATCACAGTGTTATTTTTAGGATATTGCATTGGTTCCACAAGACTATAGAAACGTGAGAAGTTGTTTTAAATATGAAGTGTTCCTTAACTTCAGTAGCAGCCCATAGTAGTTCCTATTTCTTAAACACATCCGGAAAATGCCAAATAAAGCATACCTTGTATCGAGACAGAATTCTCAAACTAGTTTTCTCATACTCAGGGTCATCTAAAAACTCAAAATGTGGATGTAAAACCTTTTGATTTGTACGATACGTCGCATATTATTTTGAAATAAAATAATAAATGTTCCCTGTTGCTGATAATCTCGTATCTATTTTTCTGAATTTCCTTTTGCCAAATGACTCACAACGAATTGTCGTTTTTTTTATTTTTATTATTCAATTCCAAAGCATTCTAACGATCATCCAGATAATCCACGAATGTTCTATTATGGAAGGAACAACGCCACCCAGTGTGACGGTACCTAAAAAGTAACATTATAAAGCAAAATTATGAATAATTCTTGGAGAGGATCTAAAACTAAACCGCGCATCTTAGTGAAGAAAAAGAGTTTTTTCTCCAACACCACTACTTAAGAATTCTTTAATCCTATGTAAGCCATTCCGTTCACCAAGCGGTGACTTCAGAACATGCACAGTTAAAGGTCTATTCTGGTACCCCCGGTTGGGTTGGGAGACGTCACTTTTCCCGTTGTTAACTACTGGAATAGTGCCGCCCCCCGACCAAACCGGAGGTACCAGAATCGACCCGTTAACCAATCTATCCAAATAGTGCAAACCATGTTTGCCCTAGTTTTCAGAATAAAAAGAGATCGCCTTGCTGTTTTTCAACTAATCAGCCGCTGTGAATATTATCTTTCTAAATATTCCAGCTCATACCGAATTGAAAAATGAATGTCTATTGCAACAATTCATATGCATTTTAAGGTTTAAGGGGAGTCGGTAGCCGCTACACCGCCTGTTGCGCAAGCAATCAAGCAGAAATCCGAAAAGGAACTGCTATGAACTGAGTACTGAATTATGTGGGCAATTCGGCAGCGTTGGTGTATCGTGATGATTTGGAAATAATTGTAACGTTTTCACTGTGTGGTGTCTTTTGTGTTCATGTTTTGTGCTGGTGTCAAATAAAGCAAGTATTTTAAATGATGCGCTTGCTTGAACTGATTCAAAGTACTAGAGCAGCTGGTAGCTGCTAAGAATCTTTACGTAACACCGCCAATGTTAAATTGGTCATTTTTAGGTACATTTTTCTCACAATCTATTATAGATCCCTGTTTGAAATTTTTTATACAGTTTAAGTAGACATATACATTTAAACTGAGTGAAATTCTTACATTAATTTTGTGGGCCACCAGTCGCATCCGAGTACTTGTAGATGGCGCTGCCATCGCCAGTGACGTCAGAGAATCAAGCTGCCGAGAAGAGAAGAGACGACGAGGCAGGAGAAGACGCATAAAACGACGTGGTTCGTCGATTTTCCTGACAAAGACTAGAGACGACGATGGGCCATCCAAGCCTATTTTATGACGAACTATTTCATTTGTAAATACCTTAATTGTAAATAATGATTCTTCAAAATGTAATATTAATTCTGCATAATATAATAGTTAGTTAAAGTTACTGTGTATTCATTTATGGAACGAATCACTAAGCCTACATGACGGCCTACAATATAGCTTGATTTTTTAGAACAAATTTTAACTGTAGGTCACGATGAATTTTTCAAAAATTGCCTTTTTCCAACACGCCATCAGAGCTATTAAGAAATACTTTTGAAATAATAGAAGAAAATCTGTTCAGTATATACATTTATATGTATAGAATAGGTGGTAAAAGTTTCAAAAGCATATATGAAGTATAGTTTCAGGAAAAGGCATTCGCAGTTTCAAAAATGTCATTTTCAGAAAATTCAAGTTAAAGATAAAAACATTGCCTCATCAAAATATTCCAGCACAATAGAGTGCAATCTATGTATTTTTTAAACCTTTTCCTTTCATCCTTCTATTATATACATTTTTTATTTCCCCTTCCTATTAATTACAAAGAAAAAGTTTATTTTGATCTCAAAACGACATACAGCTTCCACACGATAACGTCACGTTATATAAATTCATGCATCTTTTCTACTGATCTACTACGGATACATGTTTCAATTTTTTATACAGTTTAAGTAGATATTTATCTTTATACTGAGCAAAATTTTCACATTAATATCTTGGTTTATTATTTATTGATTAATTCTGGCTCGACCACAACGCCACCACTTCTGTAATAGTCAATCTCTATGATGTTGGCTGAAGAATAGGTAATTCCGCATTCGCACCAATGAACTGACGCCTTCAATTGGCGGAAAACAAAATTTGCTTTCATCAGCTATCTTTTTATTGTTAAGAAAATCGTCCAGTGAGTGTACGTTGAAAGCAGTCCAACAAGCAGGATGACGGAGGGCGAAGCTTCATTCCACGAATATTCCAGAAAAAACGAAGCACCGCTAGCAAGGAAAACAGCACGTGAAAAATTAGCAACACAAGCAGACAGTAAATCACTAATAATTAGAGTATCTGAACTATCAATAACGCTCAGCATCTAACAACTGACCAATTCCTATTGCGAACAGAAATGTAAAGGGAGATTATTCAATCTTTTAGGCTCCTCCGATATTTATAGTTTTCCAACAGGTTGTGACGTCGAGAACAGAACTCCAAACAGATTATTATTCCCTCTTTCGAGCAACTCGGTGTTTATAGGTTTCAGACAGGATATGACATGACATGGAATTTCCCACAAGAATCTCGTTTTCTAATGAAAATGAAGCCATAATTATTGCATTTTCGAGAACCTTTATTTCGCCTGGGCAGAGTGCATTGGCTAGGCCTCTCCCGGCATCCAATAACAACCTCTGAAAATGTCTCTTTACAAACATAAGATTAACATTGTAGGGAAACAGCATTACAGGATAATTTATCACTACGGCTGACGTGTTCACGATAAGATTCATATGTCTTCTTTATATTTAAAATACTCAATGTATCAAGTCAGATCCATATCTCGAAAGCAGTTATGCACGATTTCTTTTCGGCGTCTTCTGTATACAACGATCCCATTTCCAATAGTTTCGGCTATTCGAACACAGTTTTAATATCTAATAACTTTTCCAGTTTAATAAAATCTTTTCCACAAACGGTTGGTTTAGATGGTGTTTATACCTTATCCATTAACTTAATAAGTTTTTGGGTTTTCCCTTAACTTATGGACTCCACAGCATATTAAGCATTCTGCTATACAATGAACAAGGCCAAGCAATTTTACACCGTAAAATAAATCATGGATTTCAGTATGAAAAGCAGTCTTTTCTCCGACAACAGTTTTTATAACTTTCCTTAACCTAAGTAAGGCAGAAATTCCGTTCAGAAACAGGTGGAAAATGTTAATGCCAGACAACTATCGAAATGATGTAAACTGGTTTGCACTGGTTTTCAAAGAAAAGAAATCTCACTGGTATCGGCAGTCAATTGACCAATCAAATTATTTCCTAACATTTCGACTTATTCTGCTTTTGTTTGGAAACAAATTAATAATTAAATGCCTTTTGTAATCCCTCACATGCCTTTTAAGCTTTTTGGGATGATTTCATATATCGTGCGAAAACCTTTTGAGGAGTAGACGAGTTCAAAATCATAATAATTAAGTATACTCTGACACTATTGATGCCATTTGAAAAGTGGTTAAAATAATGCGCATATCCTCTCTGCATCAGAAGCAAAAAAGTACATACAGGACTTAATTAACAAAAACATTACGTTTACTTTCCGTGTTGAAATTGAGATAAGGGATAATTAATGAATTAATCTTTTAACATTTTCCTTATAGGTAGTGCACATACGTAGCTTAATTACTCTTTTTGTAGGTGGTGGAACAAATACTTAACTATTATTGCAGTAACATCTTATCTTCCCCATAGAACTAATTTTTGCTCATTTTAATTACACATTAAATAATTTTATTAGTCTTCCCATTTGTGATGAAAATTTGTTAATAGTAAAGAACGAAAAGAATTGGAACCTCGAAGGCTTTACAAAGGAGCAGAGTCTTCGATTGCGAAACACTTCAGACATTTATTGCACGGCTTTAATAACAAAGATATATGACATTCAATTCTTAAATTAAAAAAACAAAACAATTATTCTAGCTAAATGTGCTAAAGTGATGTACGATATTCTTTTTATCTAAATTTTCAATATCTCAATCTCTTAACTTCAAAAAAAAATAGTTTTCAAAGGCTTTCCTTTTGGCCACACGCAGCATCTATTTATTCACGTACCAAAGGTGTAATGCATTTTTGTCTAGTATACTCAATTACTAAATGTTTTTTATTCCGTATATTACTTTGGTACCCTCTCCAAGTTAAAACCTGAAACCGCTGAAGGAGAATCAAAAGTTCGACCGAAAAATCTTAGAAAAAAATCGTTGAACCATTGGTTCAGAGTGGCAACATTTTCGCAGCGAGGAGAATTTGAAGAAATCTTTTCTCCGCCAATACTAATGTAAATTCTCTCATTTAATTATTATAGCAGTTATTTTCTTCTTCTTTACTTTCTATTTAAAGTCATACGCCGACAGATGCAAATCGTATTTTTTGGCAAAATATTATACAAAAATCATTTAATATTATTTCCATTTTGAATTTCAAAGAGGAAATCAAGAAGAAACTACGATTAAATGAAGATTCGGTAAACTATACTAATATTTTCCAGTTAAACATGATTTATAATCTCCGCTTCTTTCCATAACGTGTTTCATCATCTGAAACTTTGATTTATTTTAAAAAAGCGACGTAGAAAAAAAAAAGATATTTTGAATGCATCTATTCAAGAATGGTGTAGAGATGCGATATTTTTTAAACTGTATATTAATCTGAAGAATCCGAGCATTAATTTTTTTCCTTCATATTCTTGAGATTTTCTTAGTAGGATTTGCGTAAGCTGATTTCCTTTGAAATTCAAACTTTACAGCTCAGATAAATTGATATGCCACTTTTATCAGGGTTTACTAGAGTCAAAGGAAATACCATAATTCGAGCATTTTTATACATTTATAGGTGCAACGTATTTATAGGTTATAGGTATTTCCCAATTATTAATAGAGCTTGATGGCTAATATTTTAATCATCTTATTAGCGTTTTGATGTTTGTGTTATTTCCTTTTTCATTCGAATATTTGATTTTGTACTTTTCTCATTGGTCCTTTGTTTTGGGGGGTTCGGGCTATGAGAAGCTACGTTTGGCGTAATGCTAGCTTCTTGCAGAAAACTTCCCAAATATTATTTTGAATCCATTTCAAATAGTTCTTAGCCCTTGAAAAAGTGGACTAGAAAGGATTCCTTGCTTTGTTTTTAGTTGTATTCGATTCACTCTGAGTTTATTTTTATTTCTTTATTTATTTTTGGCTATCTCTGTGTCATCTTGATCAAGACATCTGTATTATTAAAAAGACATTTGCAAAAATCTTTTCTCCTACACTATTTTCTTAAGCAAAAACGGATAATATTTAAAATAGCACGTTCGTGATTTAATTACTGATAAATTTTAAACATTGTAACAAAAGATTTTCATAATTTTCTCCTTACTAATAAATATTCATTACATGTACTATAGATTTTTATCTCTCTACTTATGCAAATCCAGATTTGTCACCTTTTGCTTGACTATTTATTAAGCGCTTCTTTGCATATTATTTATGTTAATTGAATATTCAGAATAATTCAAAGAATAAACAACGAGTTTAAAAGATTTTGACGCTTCTTTGCATATTATTTACGTTAATTGAATATTCAGAATAATTCAAAGAATAAACAACGAGTTTAAAAGATTTTGACGTGAAAATTTCTTTTCGCTTATTATTAGTTGTCGGTCGCACTTTCTTGTGTGAGAAATTAAGTTCATATTTCGATCCCTAAAATTTACGAGACTTAAAATGCGTGATAAATGTTTGATCCTACAGCAGACAGGTCATGGGTGTTCGTTTCTCCCCCCACAAGATGTGATTTTCCTGTCTCATCGTCAAGCGGATGTAGACGCCTGCTCATAACAGTCGCATTAGCCTAGTGCAGGAATTCAAACTAGTGTAACGCTAAAGCCTGCTGATCTACTACGTTGATTCTGATGCCGATGGGGGTTAATAACACGAGAAGCACTACTAGAACCTAAAATAAAACAATAAAAATAGTCACTGGAATATAAGTGAAAATTGATAATAAGTTGATAGTTGCCAAATAATTAAAGATGTCGTCTCATACGATTCTTAAATATTCTCGCAATTATTAAATAAACGCCTTTGGAAGATCGCATCGAAAGGAATGCCAAAGCCTAAAATGTCCAGTGCCGAGCGAATGCGAGAGTCACGCCATCGTCGAAAAAAGAACGAGAAAACGGCGAAAGGCGAGTGCATAGCTGGTATATAGGATGTGCATCGGTCGGCGACAACTCAATTGTCTACGGATCATGCGCATTCCAGCCTCTACAACAATCGGCGACATCAAGATCTAGATGATTTTCTCTAAACACTTTGTTTAAATGCACTGAGAAGTTTACTTGTGCCACATCCGCCACCACAAGTCCCATACGATAGAATTGTATTGTTGCATCTACCCTGTAACCATTAAACTCTTCTGTACAACCAATGCCTTACAGAGACTGATAAATAATTCACATGCCAATAACAAACACTTGTTATCGTGATTTCATCACTACGTTTTCAAGAAAAGGCTACGACGGAGACCCGAACAGCGCTTAAACCATATATTTTTCTGAGCAACTGTAAAATTTTTTTCATGTGGATATTCTAAAAAATTACGAATAGGGTGACTTTGCTTTCACTCTCATGTATGCCCATCTGCACTAAAAAATAAGCCCCACTCTTCTATTACATTGGGCACAGATAAGTGGTTAAAGTCTGTTCTTAGATATCACTTTTTAAATGCTTTTTGAACTTATTTAACCTCTTAACTTAACAGCCCGAGAATACTCGTGCATCGAATTTTAGTCTTATAAACTAAAATTGAATCATTAATTAGCTTTATAATTTGACACAAAAAATATGTAGGATTCATAAACATCTTAAGTATCCAATGCCTTCTTAGATGAATGAAAACGACAGCCCCAAAATATGTAGGATCCATAAACATCTTAAGTATCCAATGCCTTCTTAGATGAATGAAAACGACAGCCCCAAAACAGGAGGGATCATCTTATTAGATAGCAAAGAAAACTATTCAGTTAAGTGGTTAAGGTTGCTTCTTGCACCGTTTATAGTTGCTCTGTTCAAGTTTGATGTATCATCTTAACCAAACACTGCAGATTCGTTTGCAGTGATTTTAAAAGTAAGAACTGTAAGAAGATGTGGTGGTAATCCAGCTGGATCGAGGGAATTTAGCAATTCTGGTACTTGTGAAATTAATTAATAATAGTAAATAATTCATTAGTAATTTGAATTACTGGTTTCGCAAATGCATAATGCTAACAGATATATTTCAATATAAATTTCAATATTTAAAAAAATAAAAACAATTTTACACATGCGCAGTTGGTTAAAAAACAACTTCTTTCGAGAATAATGAAAAAACTGTATATTTTAATTGCAAAATAATAGATATTTTATTATATTATCTCATTTTCGCTACATTTTTAAATCTTACGTCATGAGCTTTCCGAATTTTTCGAATCTATGCATATTTTTTATTTCCGGAATCGATTAATTGCACCCTATTCTATGAGTAAAAAATTGAAACATCGACATTTTAATAGTACGAAAAATCTCAGTTCCCTTAAAATAAAGATTAATATCACATTAGGACGTACAGTAAATCAAAAAATTCATACCTAATTCAATTATCTTCTTTTTGTCAGTCTCCGTAGCAATCGTTTTTAAATTTTACCAATTCAAATTATGTATTAGCAGGACAGCCGACCAAATATTCATCTTCATAAAATTTTTATTTCATTCAACTATTTTTCTTCCTTCAATAATATCTTAACAACTATCCTTTTGTTGTCAATCTGCGTAAAATAAATTTCAAATAACTACTTTTAGCTATATTTTTTAGGCGCCAAATCTGGTACGAAATTGTATTGATTTCACCAAGCAAGTCGATCGCGCTATTTGTTACATACTAATACAAACATGGAAAGTCGCTTCCCAGCAATGTGAGTCTTACGGTTGGGAAGAGAGTTTTACAGGGATAAGTATGGGATGACTAGCGCAGCCACATCTGGTTCTCTGACCTTGGCGACCATCTTGGCGACGAAGTATGGGATCTCAAACGTGCTGGAATCTTCTCGATATTTCCATTAGGAGAGAAGATACGCTTGAATGCACTAGAAGATTCCATGTGACGTCACGGCCTGCCGCGGTAGACTATATAAGGAGAGCTCTGGGATGACGGGGCGTCTTGATCGACTGGGATCGCCTTGGAGCGCGAACGCCTTTGGAGTTCTACCCGCAGTGCGAGCTAGAAAGCTGGTGAGCTGAACGCTATTGAAAGTGCAGTTATTGTCTACTAGTTATTAGTTATTTGCTGACTGTTTGTGTTATTAGATAACAAGGTGCTGAACTGTTATTACCTGTGAACTATTGTTTCCTGTACCTGTGCTACGTGTTTTCCTGCATATTTGTAAATAAACCTTCATTATCCATCATCCTGCGTGTTGGACTAGTTACACCATACACCCACAGTAAGACTTTTTGCAACAATACATTTTGGAGACTTTGCCGCACCCTACCCTGAGGCATTCGGTAAGATCTTATTATAACACTGCCTATATTTCAAGTTGGCTAATGAGAAACCTGCGTACCAAATTTCATCAAAATAGCTGCAGCCGTTTCGATGTGATGCGGTAACAAACATACATACGTTGAGTTTTATATATAAAGATAAATGTAAATAAATTGGTTGTCACAATCTTTCCAAGTATGACAAACAGGAATCGAACACTGACTACCACATTTACTCCTTTTGTTGAGTATGAATTAAAGAAATTTTTTTTCACATTTCAAGGACATAATTTACAAATTAAATGAAAAGACCTGAGTTCTGTTTAATAAAGCTATAATAAATGTAGAACTAAACTTCAGTACCCAAAAATATTTCGAATTTTTTTTAATGAAATATACACTATTTTGCTTCCTGTTTGTAGTTCAGTCAGTACATAAAATTGTCACGCTGTTCGATGAAATGCTTACTCTGAAACATTATTCAAAATTAAAATGATATCGTAAATAAAATTTACCTTATTGATTATAAAAACTTTTCGTAGTGAGCCAGTTCGTTAGACAGAGTTGTGTCCAAAGGATAAGAATTTGTTTTCACACAACTATTTAAAGCTTATCAAAAAATTTTCACTGAGAGCGACCCAAAATTTATCGAGGCCAGGACCGTACCGAGGTGACCCTGCGCCCTTGGCGGAACTGGCAAAGCTGCGCCCCCCCTTACGTGACACATTTTCATTCATTTTTAATCCCTTCTATAAAACCTCCACCCGGAAAAACTACATTCCTGAAAATATTTTTATACACATATTTTATGATTTATTAAATCGGTTTAATAAAAATTATGTATTCTTAAAAAATACTTTAACACTCTGACTCCTAAGTCGGCCATGCTACTTCTATACTAGTGGGGCGGATTTCGGCCGGTTGCTGTGCCGAAAGGGGGGGGGGAGAAGGCAGTTGGGCGAGTGGTCATTAAAGGGACCCTTAAAGGAGAGATGAGAGATGAAAGTCTTGCCATTCATATCTCCCACTACCCGTAGTGAGGAGAAAAGGGAGAATGTGGCGGACGAATCCATTGATCCATTCCACACATCAATTAGTAAGCAAGCCTCAGTATACAACTGTACTCCGATTTTGAGAACTCGTAGTAGTCAGAGAGTTAATGAACTATATTCATGAAAAATACTGTACACAACAAAATAAATGTATCATCAAATAAATTACAAATTGCACATATTTTCTAAAAGACAGAAAATAAACAAAATCCATATCTTATTGCACTGGCTTTTATGTGATGCGTAATAAAGAAGATAATTTATTTGATTCGCACTATGTATAGAACATAAATTACTAATTAGAAATAAAAGAAATTAGAGCTGAAATTAAGAGTTGATTATATATGAGCTAAACTCAAATTTTATTAATATCAAATGACTTTTTCTAGATCAGAGTATCATCTATGAATCTTTTGATCTGCCACATCAGCAAGTTTACTTTGTAAACCATTATTCTGCTTATGGTAGCTTCTCTTCATAATTTTAATATATTTCTTACTAACCGCCTTTAGAGACCAGCTTGTTTGCTTGGAATATCCTGGCTGTTAAACAATTAATATGGAATACATAACTATTTAAAATTTTACCTTTATTATTTGATAAGATTGAAAAATCCGAATTTAATGAAAATTGAAATATATGTGAAATTAATTTACCTTTTTCTCTCTCTACTACCGAAATAAAAAATTTTAATGTTAATTGTATTGAGCTGAACGTCTCCGCAAGGCCAAACTAAACAGCAAAAAATTAACAAAAGGGAAAGTTTAAAATATCTAAACGTCTTATTACATAAAGAATAATATGGTGATTTGAAAAACTAAAAGAAATAATACTGAAGTAGAAACTAAATTTACAAAAACAATTTCAAGAAAAATGTTAAAAATATCATTTATGGAAAAAGATAAGTACCAGAATTAAGTACCAGATTAATTCCAAATAATAAATTTTGTGAAGATAATAAAAGTTCATTTTCACTTTTTTCTTAGTCAAGATGTCAAAAAAAAAGAAATCTAAATTACAATAATTGCGAATTACAATGAAACTAAGAATCTGTAATTCGATAGCAAAAGAAAAAACAAAATGCATATGTCAATTATCTCATTATAATTGAACAGAGAAAATATTATAATTAGTGGCGAAAAAGAAAATATTTTACTGTATAAAACTTATCAAATGAAATAAAAATCACTTTATTTAATGAGTTTGAGTTGAAAAATATATTTCAAAAAGTGTATAAGGAAAAACTGTGGGTTAATGAAAATCGAGTAGTTGTTGTTACTAATCCCTCTCTGTCTAGCGGCAGCTAGACACCATACATGAGCCCACACACCCTCAAGAAATCGAGAGCAAGCAAAGGATCCGTCTCGAAAGTCTCCCTTAAATAGAGTAGTTAAATGTATCAAAGAGAGCAAATTTTGTTCACCATAATGTTAACAATAGTTAAAGGTCATGCGATTAAATATCCTAAAAATTCTCAACTAGTGTTAAACTCAATAACGTTTGGCCAATGTTGCTAGCTTAGGAACGAAGATTGTGGCCCTTGAATGAGGCCGTGCGCTTCGTTAAACCACTCATCGCTGTGTGTGTGTGTGTATCCCAAAAAGCCATCATCCCACCTTTTCTTGGCACCCGGGTCAACATTGAATGACCGGCCGCCACAACTTCTACGGGCATTGTGGTCCCCGCATAATAGCTCCCATTACGAGCGGCTCATGCGACGACCTCCCATTTTACCGGGGTTCGACCCGTCAGCGGAAATAATCCCTGAGAACCACACCACCATTTTGTATCCACCAAGGGAGCGAGTACTTGCTAATTTATGCGGCAGCTTCTCATCCATGAATTTCGCCATGCTGGGGATCATGTGAGTAAATAAGGAAATTAGTTTGTCATTTTAAAATTGAAAAGTATTGTTGCAAATCATACATTTTCAAAAATTTCTTTAAATAAAAGAAAATAATTGTACAGTTATTAAATTGCTATCATTAGAAAGATATATATATGAATTTTAAAATGATGTAAAAAGTTTTTTAGATGATATTGTTACAAACATGGAAAGTCGCTTCCCAGCAATGTGAGTCTTATGGTTGGGAAGAGAGTTTTACAGGGATAAGTATGGGATGGCTAGCAGCAGCCACGTCTGGTTCCACGGCCTCGGCGACAAACTTGGCGACGAATTTGGCAACGAAATATGGGATCTCAAAGGTGCTGGAATCTTCTCGATATTTCTATTAGGAGAGAAGATTCGCCACGAATGTGCTAGATCATTCCATGTGACGTCATGGCCTGCCGGAGAAAACTATATCAGGAGAGCGCTTGGACGACGGAGGGTGTTGTTGATCGACTAGGATCGCCTTGGAGCGCGAACACCTTTGGAGTTCTATCCGCTGTGCGAGCTAGTAAGCTCGTGAGCTGAGCGCTATTGAAAGTGCAGCTATTGTCGTTGCTAGTTATTTGCTGACTGCTTGTGTTGTTAAATAATCAAAGTGCTGAACTGTTATTACCTGTGAATTGCTGTCTATTTACATTGGTAATCTGTGCAAAAACTTTTGTTTCCTGTACCTGTGCTACGTGTTTTCCTGCATATTTGTAAATAAACCTTCATTCTCCACTATCCTGCGTGTTGGACTATTTACACCATACACCCACAGTAAGACTTTTGCAACAATATTTTTGAAAAATGCTGGCGAAAAAACTGCAAAATCTTGCCTACTTTTATATTAACAGAAATTTTAAATATCTTTTGAGCTTTGAAAAATTGATAGTGATTCTGCTCTTGTTTTGAAGAGCATATGCGCCAAATTTCATCAATATCAAGCAAAAATGTTAATTTCTTCAAAAGACAAATAACATTCATCTTTGTGTACATTATAGTTAAGTAAAATTTTATGGTTAAATCGGTTACAATTATCAAGACAAGTAAAATCAAGGAGATCATGATTTTAGTGTAGAATAGTTGCATTAGATTTTTTATGCAATAAACTCTAACACGAAATACTATAATGTTAATTTTATATTTTGCTTGTAATCATGCTTTAATATATTTTTACTACTAATAAAAGCGCATGTATGCATAGGTGACTGTCTGTTGGTGTTCTACAAGACAGACCGTTGAGCATACAGTTGTCAAATTTGGTACAAGCCTACTGTGAAGTGTGGCAAAGTAACCTCAGTGAGTTTTTAAAACTTTAATTAATTAAAACTTCAGAAAGAATTTCGGGGGGAGTGTTCAGCGATAATAGCAGGAAATATTATCATTTAAAAATAATTTCTACACGGTCTTATTTTCCCAAAGCAATATTTTTCAAATGATAACAGTCTAGTTGTCGTGTAATTTTTTTTTTAAATTTGACATTTTTAAAAAAAATATTTTTATGTATAATTTACAATGCTGGATTGAAAGTCAAACCAATTTCGCTGATTCGTCTAATCTTTAATTTAATATTTCCCTTAATGTTTAATTCATTGTTTCTCTCATGTTAAAAAACGTAATTTAAAAATTTATTTTTATTATTAAATTATAAAACCTTCTTTTGTTGTATTTAAATGCTGCAATTTTCGTTGCTTTTCCAGTTTTTTAGTCAATTTTTTTATTAAATGTTTGCTACTTGAAATAAATTTACTTTTTAAGTAGATTTACTAAATTATTTTGATAAATTTGCTTTTTAGCTATGATCTAAAATTCCTTTTTTCACTTAGGGCAGATAATCTTCAATGGAAATCATACTCTCTCTTTATTTGTAATAATTAGGTAAAAAATTCAAGTTATAGTCAGATAAATAAAGTGGAATAAACGTAATTTAAATTTGAATTATGCATGATCGAAATAAAATTTAATTTTCATTGGATTTAATTACATTAAAGAGCCATTCTGCCTAAGACTTTTTTAACAATTGAATGTAAAAATCTAAGTCATTAATTTTATTAGCTGTAAAACATATTGCCTTAAAATTTAGTTCAAATTAGCTAGCGAAAAATAAAATTAGTTGATGTTTTTAAAATTGGTCGGCATAAATAATATATAAGTAATAAAATGGGCGAATCAGCTGACAGTAGAAGGCGGCTAGTATTTAATACAACAAAAGCGATTTAAAAATACAGAAATAATTTGAGCTCACCTCTTTAAAACTAATTTATATCTTTAGAAAGGAATGAAAATGTCCAAGTATTTCTTTATGCGCCCACTCTCTTATGAAACAAAAACAGAAAAGCAACATTTCTTTCGTATTATTTGCCACTAAAGAAACACCAAAGGACACTCTTCCAATAAGGACGAGGCCCCTTTATCTTTTCTACAATATAGTAAACAAGATAAAATAAGACCTCCCCACCTGAAACACAAAACTCTAAGAAAAAGCGTTATTCTCCTTTACCTGTGAGCTATTAATAGTTAAATTACGTGAATTTTTTTGCCGTCCCACCCCTCTTATCAGCATCTAAGAGGTTCGAAGAAGATTCTTAAGGCAGGCGAGTTCCCTTGTCGATCTATTTTACGACTGTAAAATGAGATGCAAAAAAGAAGAAAATAATGTTGTTTTGCCATTTCTAGGCAAGAACCACACCCATGGTCAAAGAAGAACACTTTTCGCCTTGCTAAAGGGACCCTTTTTTTCCTGCGGCAGCAAGAAACTCAAAGTGCTCATTGCCGCATCAGTTTGTAACATAAAGCTACTTGATATTTTGTTCCAAGAAAAGGTGAAGGCCCATTCCCTCTTTCTCCGTAAGGGGTCACAACCAGACAAGCTGGCAACTTGAACACTGGACAAAACAATTAGCCATTCCCGTTATGTTTAGTGAGCGACTGAAGACTTATCCTCAAATTCTTTTTTATTTGCACATCAGATCATACCAATCTAACTATTAAACTAAGTTTTTAACATGGTCACTTTTGCGCCCCCGTTCTGCCTGCGCCATTGGCGGGGGCCAATCTCGCCACCCCCTCGGTACGGCCCTGATCGAGGCTTATTTCTTCTCCGTAATGGGGATCGAACCTCCCACAGCTTTGAATAGCGTCGCATCTCTAAGGCCCTTATTCACCAACTCTTTAACACTCGGATTAAGCCTGGAATCAGTGTTAATCCCTTGATCATATGAAAATCCGTGTTCTCCAATGAAAATTCCGAGATCACCGGCTTTCTTAACACCCTGTTTTTGATCCTCAGAAATCGGAGGATTAAACCCGCGGATTTTCGCTTTATGCATGCGCACTTCTCTTCTACCTTCTATCAAAACAAACATGGCAGACGATGGATTATCGTATTTAGACGATATTGAAAGTTTAGAAATAATCGAAATAAGGAAAAGATCTGTGCGTCCATATAGAGCGAATGATTTGACTGTATGAACAATGTAGACTTTCGATCGCGTTATCGTTTAGATAAAGATGCAGCTGAATCCAATCTTGAAAATCTGAAATCTCCTATTGGATTGATTTTTTTTGCCCCTCTTTTTCAGATTTTTATAGTACTAAATTAATTGCTTCGCATTTCCTTTTCCAACTCCTGGAAAAACTGTTGAACATGGCTGTTAATTCCGCCCAGGCGCTTGCCTTGTCTTTATTAGTTGTTGCATCTGTTTTTTTTATTTTCAATTTCCGATTAGAATATGTCTAATTAGAGGAGAAAAGTCTCGGCTCCAATTTCTGAAAATTTTTTCCTTTTGCGATACATAATTATTGCAACAACAAGAATAAAACGACAGAATCAAATTACGGCGGTAGTTGATCAAAACACACGAGATAATATTTATATTATGTCTGAAGCGGAACGAAAAATTTCGGCGAGGTTCGTTCATTGACCAATAAAATGTAGCTTACGTTTTTCTTCCAGTTAAGCCATGGATCACGTAATCGGTTGATGCGAATACCGAAGGACTTTGATCCAGTATTAGAATTGATTCTCGGATTTGCTGATTCGCGATTTAATACTGGACCAATCAAGTTTGGTGAATACGGCCCTAATAGCAAAAGACCTTCCCATAATAGCACAAACCGGAATCTTTAAGAAATTTCATCCTTTAACTATATTTCCCATATTCAAGGTATACCTTGGTGGGTCAAAGCTTAAAGATGGCAGGATCACTGTGATGTGCTATCAAATGGCCTCTTTCATAGGCGTTTAAAGAAAGCGTGAGAGGATGAATAGAAATCGAGTTATTATTTCACATTTACATCTGCATTATTCAGATTACATGTATCGAGAGATAGAAAAATTCATCCTTTAACTATATTTCCCACATTCAAGGTATACCTGGCCAGTTAAAAGATGGCAGGGGACCACTGTGATGAATGCTATCAAATGGCCTTTCATGGGCGTTTAAGGAAAGCGTGAGGGAGGAGATCAGAGTCGTTAGTTTCACATTTACACCTTGGCAATTATTCGAATGCAATTGGCTATCTGGAATGAAAAAATTCATCCTTTAACTATATTTCCCATATTCAAGGTATACCTTGGTGGCCAGATTAAGCTAAAAAGATGGCAGGGATACTGTGATGAATGCTATCAAATGGCCTTTCATAGGCGTTTAAAGAACGTGAGGAGAGATGAATAGAAATCGGAGTCGTTAGTTTCACATTTACCTTGGCAATTATTCGAAGATACATGGCTATCTGAGATGAAAAAATTCATCCAACATATCCCATATTCAAGGTATCACTGGTGCCAGATTAAGCTAAAGATGGCAGGGGACCACTGTGATGAATGCTATCAAATGGCCTTTCATGGGCGTTTAAAGAAAGCGTGAGGAGGAGATGAATAGAAATCGGAGTCGTTAGTTTCACATTTACACCTTGGCAATTATTCAGATGCAATTGGCTAAATAAAAATTCATCCTTAACTATATTTATATTCAAGGTATACCTTGGTGGCAGATTAAGCTAAAGATGGCAGGGGGACCACTGTGAATGCTATCAAATGGCCTTTCATAGGCGTTTAAAGAAAGCGTGAGGAGGAGATGAATAGAAATCGAGTCGTTAGTTTCACACTTTCTGAGCAATTATTCGAATGCATATTGGCTGGAATGAAAAATTCATCCTTTAACTATATTTCCATATTCAAGGTAATACCTTGGTAGATTAAGCTAAAAGATGGCAGGGGACCACTGTGATGAATGCTATCAAATGGCCTTTCATAGGCGTTTAAAGAAAGCGTGAGGAGATGAATAAATCGAGTCGTAGTTTCACATTTACACCTTGAATTTTCGAATGCAATGGCTATCTGGGAATGAAAAATATCACACAACTATATTTCCCATATTCAAGGTATACCTTGGTGCAGATTAATAAAGATGGCAGGAACTGTGATGAATGCTATCAAATGGCCTTTCATAGGCTTTAAAAAAGCGGGAGGAGGAGATGAATAGAAATCGGAGTCGTTAGTTTCACTTTACACGCAATTATTCGAATGCAATTGGTACTGGGAATGAAAAAATCATCCTTTAACTATATTTCCATATTCAAGGTATACCTTGGTGGCCGATTAAGCTAAAGATGGCAGGGGACCACTGTGATGAATGCTATCAAATGGCCTTTCATAGGCGTTTAAAGAAAGCGTGAGGAGGAGATGAATAGAAATCGGGAGTCGTTAGTTTCACATTTACACCTTGGCAATATTCGAGCAATTGGCTATCTGGGAATGAAAAATTCATCCTTTAACTATATTTCCCATATTCAAGTTATACCTTGGTGGGTCGCTAAAGATGGCAGGGGACCACTGTGATGAATGCTATCAAATGGCCTTTCTGCGTTTAAAAGAAAGATGAGGAGGAGATAATAGAAATCGGAGTCGTTAGTTTCACATTTACACCTTGGCAATTATTCGAATGCAATTGGCTATCTGGAATGAAAAAATCCTTTAACTATATTTCCCATATTCAAGGTATACCTTGGTGGCCAGATTAAACTAAAGATGGCAGGGGACCACTGTGATGAATGCTATCAAATGGCCTTTCATAGGCGTTTAAAGAAAGCGTAGGAGATGAATAGAAATCGGGAGTCGTGTTTCATTTACACCTTGGCAATTATCGAATGCAATTGGCTATCTGGGAATGAAAAATTCATCCTTTAACTATTTTCCATATTCAAGGTATACCTTGGTGCAGATAAGCTAAAAGATGGCAGGGGACCACTGTGATGAATGCTATCAAATGGCCTTTCATAGGCGTTTAAAAAGCGTGAGGAGGAGATGAAGAAATCGGAGTCGTTAGTTTCACATTTACACCTTGGCAATTATTCGAATGCATTTGGTATCTGGGAATGAAAAATTCATCCTTTAACTATATTTCCCATATTCAAGGTATACCTTGGTGGCAGATTGCTAAAAGATGGCAGGGGACCACTGTGATGAATGCTATCAAATGGCCTTTCATAGGCGTTTAAAGAAAGCAGAGGAGATGAATAGAAATCAGGGAGTCGTTAGTTTTTCACATTTACACCTTGGCAATTATTCGAATGCAATTGGCTATCTGGAAATGAACAAAATTTAATAACTAAACTCATCTATTAGTACTAATGACAACTGAATTATTTGATAAACATTGAAAGTGGAAACTCGCCACTCAGTCTAATTTCCGACATGACACCTTAGTAAGATTTTTAATCATGAATGAGTTTATTCCTTAGATCTGAAATTCTGGTTGGGTAGTGCTTTTTCGTCCTGAATTGGTTGAACACCAATCTACCTGAACTGGGATTTTACATCTGGTTAGATAGAAATGAATTTGGGAGTTTGTTGAATAAGTCAATTTATCTCGGTATTTTTCTTTTTAATCTTTTGCGTTTCGGTGCCCCAGGCGGGTGCCTTAATACGCCCCTGACTACAGTCGACTTCCATATATCGGACTTGAAGATTCTAGGTAAAATTTGATACATCGGTATTTCAATATACAGAAAAACATATTGTAACCAAATTGTCTTGTGGGTGTACGTGAATGCAACCCAATAAGCAGGATTAAATCAATAAAGCTTTTTATTTTACAATTATTCCAAGCCAAGAAACGGAGCACAAGTATTAACACAGCACTAGTAATAATTCAGAACAAAGACTACCCCTAAATCTCAACACAGCGCTCAAAGGTTTCTTGTTAACTCACCAGCTTGCTTGCTGATCAAATTCCAACTGACTCTTCTTGGCTTGAGAGCTCGCCTTTATACTTTTCAACAGGAAGTGACTTCATTACGTAGGAAGTGACTTCATTACGTAGGAAGTGACGTAATCTCTAGAAAGTTCATGAATGGAATGGAATGGAAGTTGTCGTTTAATGGCACAAAAGCCGGTTTCGGCTATGCTGTGCCAAACAAAAGTTTAAATTTTCCTACGTAAAATTCTCTTCCATGTTAAAAGATGCTTCAAGTCAAAAATCTTATGTAAAAGGTTAGTGAAAAAGTGTAGAAATGTCACGAGCAGTGACATTTCTTAAAAAAAACTGAGAGAAACATGTCAGTTAAAAAATTATGCAAATAAACTCGCAACAAATGAATTAAATACGAAAAAGGAAACCAATATCCCGAAGGAAAGAGAATAAATTCGGGTGAGGAGTCTCACCCACCAAGTCATTCAAGTCTAAAATAGTGGTTTTAAAAAAGTTTAAACGAGAAGAATTAAAATCGGGACATTTTGTTAAAATGTGGTCAACAGTTTGAACTTCATTGCATGATGTACACAAAGGCACTGAATCACCAGAAAGCAGATAGATGTGTGTGTACCATGTATGGCCAATTCGGAGCCGAGTTAATTTAACATCGAACCCACGGATAGGAAAAATCGGCCACAACACAATTGAAGGCTTAATACGGTGCAGTTTATTATTAACTTGTCGATCCCATGTCTCCTGCCATTTATTTAAGATATAGTGCTGCACAGATTTGCGTATATCTGCAAGAGGAATTGTATGTTCTATAGGTATAGAAGCTGTTCGGGCTACATAATCTGCTTTCTCGTTACCTATTATACCCACATGACTGGGAGTCCAACAGAAGACAATATCAAAACCCTTGTTCTTCAAATAATAGACTGTGTCTGCTATATTCAATAAAATAGGATGAGTGGCATTTTCAATATGTTCCAATTGTTGCAACACACTCATACTGTCGCTATAAATACAAAATTTTCGATATTGACTACTAGAGATGAGTTTTAAGGCATAAGAGATTGCCATTGCTTCTGCAGTATAAACTGAACAAAAGACCGAAAGAATATGGCTGTAACTGGCATCATCCATAATGACACCAAATCCTACGTGTCCATCTGCCTTCGAACCATCTGTAAAAACTGTGACGTAGTCGGAATATTGACAACGATGGTAATAAAAAATTTGTTGTAAAACAACTGGAGCCGTGGTATTTTTATTAAATTTAGCAAAAGGATTATCATATTGGATAAAAGGTATGTTCCAAGGTGAGTGGTAGAAAGTAGCATCTTTTTGGACTTGTAAACCGTCAAGGTACGTGTCATGAAGCATACGCATGGTACGGTCCAGAAAAGGAGGTATTTTAGATGGTCGAGCATTATAAAGTCTAGTAAGAGCCCTACTAACATGCTGAGAGCTTAAAAGATGGTTGGATACTGACATGACTTTAAAATAATAATTGATAGACAACTTCTGCCGCCTCAACGAGAGTGGCATTTGAAAACATTCCACATAAAGACTATCAATGGGGGATGTGCGAAAAGCACCTGAACAAATCCGCAAGGCAGAGTGATGAAGAGGGTCAATCTTTTTCAAATTAGAAGCACATGCAGAACCGTACACAACACAACCATAGTCAATGCGAGAAAGAATTACAGACTCGTATATTCTGAGAAGAGAAGTACGGTCTGCTCCCCATGAAGTATTTGATAAAACCTTTAGGATGTTTAATAATCTCTCGCATCTCTTTCGCAGGTATCGAATATGCGAAAGGAAAGTGAGTTTGCGATCAAAAATTATCCCAAGAAATCGCACTTCATTCACTACAGGTATGAGTTGATTGCCAATATAGATATCAGGATCTGGATGTAGGCCTCTTTTCCTACAAAAATGAACAACACAACTTTTGCTAGGAGATATGGTATGTCCATTATGTGTGCACCATGTAAGAATATTATTGATAGCAATCTGAAGCTGTCGTTCAATTAAATGCATACTTGATCCCTGACAAGAAATCTGCAGGTCGTCCACATAGAGAGTCCCTTGAACTGACTGAGGCAAATTTAAAAGAATATTAGATATATGGAGAATAAAAAGTGTGACGCTCAGGACACTGCCCTGAGGAACGCCTTCAGATTGGATAAAAGAATCGGACAATGTACATCCGATGCGAACTTTAAAACTACGAAGAAGTAAAAAGTTTTGAATAAAAATCGGTAAATTTCCGCAAAACCCAAAATTTGCCAATGTCTTCAGAATACCGTAGCGCCATGTGCGGTCATAAGCTTTCTCAATATCAAAGAAAACCGAGACCAAATGAGTTCTTCTAAGGAATGCATTGCGGACTTGAGTCTCCAGATAAACAGCATTATCTATAGTGGAGCGCTTTTTACGGAATCCACTCTGTTGAATTGGGAGAAAATTGCTAGTCTCTAAAACGTATACCAATCTGGCATTTACCATCCGTTCGAGAGTTTTAGATAAACAACTTGTAAGGGCAATTGGGCGGTAACTCATAGGGTCCGCACTATCCTTTCCGGGTTTCAGAATTGGGATTACAATAGCTTCTCGCCACTTTGTAGGATATATTCCCTCCTTCCAAATACGGTTGAACAACTGAAGAATATTAAAGAGGGAATCGTCATTTAAATGATTAAGCATGCAATATGCAATACCATCTGGTCCAGGAGAAGTATTTCGACACTGAGATAGAGCCTTCTTCAACTCAAACATTTTAAAATCACAATTATATGAACAATGTTGCTCACTATAAAAAAATATAGGCGTTTTTTCAGCTCGATCTCTAATCACTTTGAAAGCAGACGAGTAAGAATCAGAGCTAGATACTTTGGCAAATGAATGACCAAGAACATGAGCAATATGCTCTGGTGAAGAGAAAACTGTAGTACCAATCCTCAATATCGGCAAAGTAAAATCTTGATAGAGACCATTGACTGCTTTGACTTTTCTCCATAACTCTTTACTAGATGTGAATGAAGTGATGGAAGATACGTAACGTATATATGATTCCCTTTGGCTCTGACGTCGAACTCTGCGAGCAAATGCCTTAGCCCCTTTGAAGGCAATAAGATTTGCCGTTGTAGGGTATCGGCGGAATCTATCCCATAATTTTTTCTGCCTTTTATACGCATCTCGGCAGGCGTCATTCCACCATGGCCTTCGAAGTCGGCGGGGTCTTGAAGAACTTTTCGGGATTGAAGCGTCAGCGGCACGGAGGATCGATTCCGTAACAATTTGAACAGCATCGTTGATACTTGCAGTTTGCACCATTGTATCAGTGATCTCTGCCAATTCCGAAAATTTGCTCCAATCTGCGCGCTGAAAAATGTAACTACGTGGACGTTCAGTCACACAAACACTATTTTCAGCGTATGAAAGAAGCAATGGAAAGTGATCGCTGCCACAAAGGTCACTTCCAACATCAAAACTCAACAACGGGTATAGAGAAGGAGAACAAATCGCCAAATCAAGGGAGTGGAAAGTACGACTCGGCTCATGGAAATATGTTGTCTGGTCTTTATTAAGGAGACAGAGACAATGGTCAGATATTAACTGTTCAATCTGTCGTCCTCGGGAATTGGTGTCATTATTGCCCCACAGCGTACTATGTCCATTAAAATCTCCAATCAATATAAATGGCTCTGGAAGCTGATTCATTAACTGATTGAGATCGTATTGACTGACGGTGTCATGTGGCGGGAGGTAGATATTACAGACTGTAAGAAGAGATTTGAAATGGACTTGTACAGCCACAGCTTGTAAGGACGTGTGGAGCGAGAGAGTATTACTAGGGTAAAGGTTCGATGTTAATATGCAAACACCACCTGAAGAACTGATCTCTGTAGCAACATCTTTCCGGGTACAATTATAGCCACGTACTTTGGTAGACACTGTTGATTTTAAGAAAGTTTCTTGAAGACCAATGCAAACGGGTTGGTACTTATTAATCATTGACTTGATGTCATCAATTCTAGACCTGTAACCGCGACAGTTCCAGGAAATGCAAAAAGACATTAAGTTGAAAAAGAATAAAAAAATTAAAAAGGAAAACCCCGGATGACTTATGTAGGTTTCTTAAAGAACTTTGACGTATACTTCTTGGAAGATTTATTTTTAAAATCTGAGTCATCTTGATCCTGATCCATACCACTTAAAGAGTCGTCAGATGGATGGATATTAAAATCAATTAACTGATCCTTATCATCGGTTTTATTTACTTCTTTATTACCTCCGACAGGAGA